>LPNX010766596.1:146446-202123 GCA_001517045.1 Pseudotsuga menziesii
TGTGGAAGGAATCGATCATAAGGTGCATGAACCAGTAACTGTACCGGGAATGGCCGACATGCAAATTCAAGATAATTGAGGAATGGCCAACTCAGGTTTCAACTTCCTTCGAACAAGAGCATACCAGTGAATGGTGACTAAATAAAGACAGCATAGACTCGATATACAAAACTGGGACATCTTTGCGACACAGGAGGCATCAACAGAGGCTCCATGGGGACTGGAAGCTTAACCAGTCGGTGGAGATAAACTCAGATAAAACGAGTACAACTCCTAAAGTCAAACTATAAACCCAACCAACGGATGTGATATACAGTGCTCTGTTCGAAGGCAACATGACTCGACAGCTGCCAAAAGATAACATCTTTCCTTGTCCATCTTTTTGGTTTTTTTATTTTTTTGGACTTTTTCAAATATTTAAAAAACTTGAAAAAGAATAAAATTGCTTTATAGTTACAGACTAGGAGGAGATGAGTGTCATATGGGAAAATAAACTAGTTCCAAGCAGTGTTTTCTGACTATGTGGAATCAAAAGACATGTTTTTGGGTGACAATACATAGTGACATCTACCATATGCATGCAGATGTGGGACCACGGCGGCCTGAAGGCTTCCCTCGTCATAGACAGAGGGGAAGAGGGGATGATATCACGGGTGTGGATGCAGAGAGGATGCTCCAAAGCATTCATACCAACTTCGTGAGACTGACACACAGAGTACCCATGGCGCAAGTCGAGGACTTTCCTGAGGCCATGCAGCGCCAGATGGTGGGTGTACCATGAGCATGGGTGCAACTATTTCAGTGACTAGCTAGAGCCGTAGTGACATTCCACGATCACAACCCCCTCCTCCTCCACAGGATTAGATACTTGGGAGTGATACATTTTGTACTACCGTGTATTTATATTTTGGTGGCTCGAGAGCCCCATTTTTGTATTATGACACTATGTATTACCACTTTTTGGATGTTTATAAAAACTTTTATGATGATCGATTTATTTATTTACATGTGTAAAAATTTATGTTTGTGATGAGCTTATTGTGTATGAAACAAATGCCAATCTAACACGTAGTTAGCATATGAGTCAGCAACTTGATTATTAATTCTTGGAACATGTATGTATGTTATATTGTAAAATTGTCATTCTAATAATCTCACACGTAAGAATCTTCTTAATAATGTCGGATCTCTAACATGGTACAAACCATTAAGCTGTGGCACTACTAACTCCGAACCAAGTTGTGCCTCAAGAAAGAGAACACCATGTGAAATGGCATCCCGTAGAAGTTCAATGACAGCACTATATTCAGCAACATTGTTTGAAGATGGCCATAATCATACGCCTCTTGAAGACAATACCTGACCCATAGGAGTATAAATCACCCAAGCAGCAGAGGTGAAGTGTTTAGTTTGACGGCTCGCACCATCCACAAATCCTATCAAGGTGGAATATTACATTGACATCTGCCAAAAGAAACGAAAACTAATCACAAACCCGATCACCATAAGAAAAAGACCTACCTATGCAAAAGTGTACAATAATATACAATAACCAGCCTTGGCTGAAAATCATGCATATTACTTTTTGAGATAGAGCCCATTTCTAGGCTGCGCTAAGGTCGTTCCCTCATAATCCACTAACTCATAAGCACCCTTCTCTAACACACGTTTAATGACGTAAGGACCACGCCACATGGGGTTAAACTTTCCTATCCCCAAGGGTTCTTTCGATTGATCCCACAAAAGGACCAAGTCTCCCTCACTAAACCTCCTTGGATGGACAGACTTATCGTATTGGACCTTAACGCGATGATTATTCACTTCTAGAGCCACCAAGGCATCTCGGCGCTACTCATCAATTTGCTCAAGGTGGACCAAATGCTCCTCCAATGGTGAAGTGTCTGGTAAGAATTCTATGGCTAGCTTCAAAGAAGGAATCTCGCAATCAACCGGCAATACCGACTCCACTCCATGTACAAGTTGATATGGAGAAAAACCCGTGGAAAACTTAACAATGGTTCTATAATCCCACAAAGCAGGATATAACATAATGTGCCAATTATTCTTCCTTTGTGTGATGGTTCATTGGAGAATGGATTTGAGTGATTTGTTCACTGCTTCTACCTGTCCATTTGCTTGAGGGTAGTAAGAGGAGGAATGTTCTTGTTTATACCCTAACTTTGATGCCAACTCTTCCATCATACGATTCTGAAAGTGTGAGCCATGGTCAATGACAAGATTTTTTGGAATACCAAACTGAGTAATAATCTGGTTGAATACGAAGTGCGCGGCTATCTCACCATCGGATTTAACTGTAGGCATAGCCTTAGCCCACTTCGTGAAGTAATCAACAGCCACTATGATATGATGATTCCCCCCAGTTGAAGCTGGGTTGAAATCCATAAAATCAAGCCCCCACTTAGTGAAGGGACCGGCGGTGATGATGGGATGTAACGGGGTAGGTTTTGAGCGCATATTACGTGCAAACACCTGGCAAGGATGGAACCTCTTGACTGCATCTACACAATCCTTAAAGATCGACGGCCAAAACTAACCCACTCTTAATATTTTTTGGGCTGTGGAAAGCCCAGATAAATGACCACCACACGCCCCTCCATGGCAATCATTCAACACAAGCTCAGCCTCCTCGTGAGTTAAACAATGACGTAAAATGGAATCTACCCCATGGCAGTACAAAGTGTTATCCACTATGAAGTCATTCTTGGATACATGATGTAATCATCGTCGTTCATCCCATGAGAGGTGAGTAGGGACCTTCAATGTTTGTAAATATATAATAATATCCCCATACCATGGGTCTAAAGTTGAGATTAAGAAGATGTGCTCATCGATAAACGTATCTTCACAAACCAACTCCTCGGCTTCGCTTGGGAAATCCAATATAAGCTCTACAAAAATTAACGATTTCTTCGATTTTGCCGAAACAAACTCAAGATCAAATTCTCGCAAAATGATAATCCATTTATTATATTTTCCCCCAATCATCCTTCGAGTGAGGACAAATTGAAATGGATTGACATGGGCTACAACCAAGGTCTGGCGAAGGAGAATATATTGTCTCAACCATTGAACCGCATGTACGGTAGCTAAGGAAAGCTTCTCAACATGGGAATAACGGATCTCCGCGTCGATAAGATTCCGGCTCAGATAGTATATGACATCTCTTGGAGCTCCTCATCCTCTTGAACCAAAACCATACCAATCGTCTCCATGGACGCGGCCACATAAAGTAGAAAATCACGGCTATAGTCTGGGGGACTAATCACTGGGGCCGATGCTAGGGCTCGCTTGAGCACATCAAAGGACTCCTAGACTTGCTCATCCCAACAAAAGGTGGTGTCCTTCTTCAAAAGATGCAAAAATCCTCTATTCAAATTGGTAAAATTGACAACGAATCTCCGTATGAAGTTTGCCATGCCTTGCAAACATTGAATATGACGAATGTTTTTCAAGGGAGACAACTGAAGTATTGCCTCAACCTTCAAAGGGTCGACTCTTATACCCTCTTTAAAAATAAGGAATCCTAATAAGCGACCAGACTTCACACAAAAGATGCACTTGTGAGGATTTAACCTGACCAAATAATGGTGGCACCTTTCGAATACTAATCTCAAATGATAGGAATGACGCATTCTCATACGAGAATGAGCAACAAGGTCATCCAAAAATACTTCGATAATCAATTTAAGATCGTGGAAGATCAAGGTCATAGCCCGCTGAAAAGTAGCTCCGGCGTTCTTAAAGCCAAAAGGCATTTTTCGATATGCAAAGGTTCCCCAAGGACAAATAAATGAAGTCTTATGTTGGTCCTCAGGTTTAATTTGTATCTGATTGTATCCGGAAAAGCTATCCATAAAGGAAAAAACCTCGCTACCTACACACTCATCCAAAATCTGATCAATAAATGGTGTGGGGAAATTGTCCTTAGGACAAGCATGATTCAAATCACAGAAATCAGTACATATGCGGATCGCTCCCTGCTTCTTATCAACCGGAACGGGATTTGAAACCCACTCTGTCAAGGGAACGGGATAGATAAAACCATCTTTCAATAGTTTTTCTATCTCTGCCTTAATCGCAGGTACTTTCCTAGGATTCACTACACACAAGCGTTGTTGAATAGGCTTAGCATTGGGATAAGTCTTAATCTCATGTTCAATAATGCGAGGGTCGATACCTAGCATTTCATCATAAGACCAAGCAAATATATCACGAAATTCTTTAAACAGCTTGGTGTATTCTTGAATCTCAGCATGGGAACATTCCACCCCAATATAGGCATTCTCTATCCTGCCAGGATCGTGAGAGATATTGATAGGAATGGTAGGAGATATATTCGCCATGTTCCCATTAGCCATTGGACCAAGAGAGCCTAATGGAACCATGGGACTACCAATTCTCTCACTTAGAACCTCCCTAAAGTCCTCACGCTCCAAGCGGTCAAGCTCGGGAAGAAAATAAGATCTATGATGTAACTCTTCCCAAGGTGGCTCAACCCCTGACATGGCCTGAATAATCACTTCGTCTGAAGGAAAAATACTATCAAGGTAGTCATGCGCGTGAGAAGATTGAACTGCCCATGCGGGCAGCACATATGGGTCCTCCTCCTCCGTCCGCGAAGAGGAAGGACTAGGCTCTGCAACACATCCAATATTAGCTTGATAAGCTACCATAGTTGCAGGCAACGACACATCCGTCACGATGGGCTCACTTGAAATATTCGGTGTAGGAAGAATCCAAGGATCTTCCATATGACTCGTGCGAAAAGACATTGATCTCACAGATGTTGAAGCCTCACCGGAACTAGACCCTATCATAAGGACAGGTGCAAGACAACTAAAGCTTCCCATGAGGGATGGATACATGCCCACACCCACACTCCCAGTTGCCGGTTGAGAGTGCTCTACAATCGGGATCGAAGCTCCCGAAGATGCGGTTACTGACGGATTCTTGAATGACATTTGATCAATCGTAACTATCTTCCCATTAAATGGAAAGCATACAACGCGAAATAGTGAAGAAGCTACGGCTTGCATACTGTACATCCAATTCCTACCTAGCAAGAGATTGTAGTCAAGGGGTGCATCAACCACCTTGACATCTATCGCAACAGTCTTCCCTCCCAAATGGACCTTAAGGGAAGGAAGGATCCCATGCGTCCTAAACGATCTCCCATCAAACGCAGTCAACATCGTATCAGATTTAGATAACTCAGGGGAACCTAAACCCTTCCAACATGATAAAGACATCACAGAAGCAGCAAAGCCTTCGTCAATCATAGTGCACTTGACGGTCATGTTGAGACATTCTACATGAATCAAAAGAGACACATAGTAAGGCAAGCGAGGCTGAAGTCGTGCAGTTTCAAATTTAATCATGGAGGAAGAATTATCATCATTCACAGCAAGGGCAGAAATCAAAGCCTTCCTTTGCGAAGGACAACTCTAAAGTACTTCTAGTGCAGACATCGCACAAGGAGTGTGGCCCAAATCCTTGACAACAGAATAGTTCTAGGTGGCTTGGGCATTAGGATTGTGCCCCAAATGCTTAAGGACTCCCTTAGGAATGCGAGGTGCAACTTCAAGTTTATCCACAGGTTTTTCAATACGCAAAGGAGTTCCTGGTGGATCAGGTTCCTTTCCTGGGTTGGGTTGTGATGAACCATAGTCCTTCGCACAGGTCACAACCTTCGCAGCACGCACCATGTTAATGAAACCATGACCACTACACTCCGGTGGATCTTAATCACCACCAAACTGATCATGGGTCCTCGAGTTCATGTTTTGATTGTGAGGCAAAGGGTTAGTCAGCACAGTTGGGCCCTGCGCTAAAAATATCGAGGCTTCATCGACACGAGGGCACAAGTAAGTGAGGTGATCGTCCTTACACAACTTGCAAGGAAATTTAACCTTACGTTTAGATTGATTGTCCCCCCCAGCATTACGGGCGTTCTTGTCATTGGTATTAGCATTTTCATTCTAATTCCCACCCTTACGATTGTTCTTACCCTTCTTTTTATTCCTTCCGGATTGCTGGTTACCCTTTTGGTCCGACGATTGCACCAAAAGCACACTCCTCGTTTGGGTGGGTTGAGACGAAGCTGTGGCTTGTCCTGAAGTAGATTGGTTGATTGACAATTGACTGACTTGTTTCACAAACGAATCCGTAAGTTTAGCACTAGCACAACCAACAATTCCATCGACATGTGGTCCAAGTTTAACTTTGGGGTCGAAACTAGAATGTGGAGCATTGGGAATGATCTCATATAACAAACCGGATTGAGCATAAATCAAATCCAATTCCTATGCCCTAAAAATGGCTTGTTCCTCATTTTGCACTTCAGATGTAGAAACATCCTTCGCTATACAAGGTAATAACGACTTAAGGAACCATTTGAGGAGGAATTTCGGTGGTATAAAGGCTTTAATCAACCTCTTCCGTCTACGCCACTCTTGGATATGGTCCGAGATATGTGTGGCTTTATCCTGCCAAAATGTCGACAAGAGTTCCGTACCAACGTCGTAACGCACTGGTAGCTGGAAGTGGTTAAGAAAAGTCATCGCTAGGTCATCGAACAAAGCGAATGCCCCCCTAGGTAGCTCTATATACCATTTCGCGGTAGGCCCTGTAAGGTGAAATGTAGTAACATGTTCGCTCGAATCCTCTCCCAGTTTGCCCTCGAATTTGGGTATGTCCGAGGGAAGCTTAGTAGGGACAGCCGGCCAAGCCGGGTCATGAGATACAAGATCGTTCGTCAATCTCGACAAGTCAGGAAGATTTAGCATTGCGAGGAAAGGGAGCCTAGGATGAGTAGGTCAATGGACCGCTCCTTTATAGTTCTGATTCACATAGGTCTGATTACCATAACCACCATGGCCTTGACCATAGTGCCCTCCTCCCGTTTGACCCATGCAGGGTGGCATGGAAGCACCATACTGTGGTGTACCTTGACTATTCAGGGCTACAAATCTATAATTTGGAGAGTAAGCGGGTTGTTGATACCCATACCCATAAGGTGAAAAACCTTGTCCATACTGCATCCCATAATAAGGTCCATACGTCATCGCATGAGATGTCCCATGAGACACTCCGTAAGTAGGAATATATGCTCTGGAAGTAGGAATATACATTCCAGAAGTAGGAATATACGTCCGGAAGTAGTAACATGACCTCTAGAAGTATGAACACGAACTTTCAAAACAACAAGCGGTACTTGAACCTGAGACACAACTGGTCGAGTAACAACAGTACGGACATGACTCGTAGCAACATTTCAGCCCGAAGGACCACGTGAATGAGGTGGAGGGTAAACATTCGAAGAACTAGGAACAGAGGACGAAGGGACCTGTGAAATTATGTACGTGTTGTTCCCTATAGTCACTCATCTTGGATCTGGTATCCTAATAGGATCACTAACCCTAGACCTAGCAGAAATATGTGATGTAGCTTCCACCACCGGGATGGAAGGTGCAATCTGACTTGTGCTCCCAAACCTCTCCACATGGTAAGGAATGAGAGTGCCCCCAGGCGTAGTGTTAGGCTCAAACTTAGACTCGACATGAAATGCCAAATCATGTGTGGGAAAACCAGACATACCATAACTACCATAACTAGTGCTCGTGGGTTCAAAATGAGTCTCATCATCTTTCGGCATTCCATACCAGCGATGCGTCAATGGGGGATCAACACTAGAGTAAGTAGGTCTATCATGAAAAGTACCTATCTCAGAAATTACATGATCTAACTCAGTCAAATCATGTGAAGCATCATAGTTAGGATTAAACTCCCCATCTTCCACTTGAATGGGAGAGGGTGGTTCAGGAATACCTTCTACATGGTCTCCCATCATGTGTGAATCAATGTGCGAAGTAGTCTTCCTGGACTGTCTATCTCTCTCTCCCAAAGGAGGAGGAGATGTAGAAGGCGGAAGTCCTGCTAAACGACGAGAACGGCGAGGCATCGTACCCCAAATCCACAATGACTCAAAAAATGTAAAAAGACTCTCTAACTACGCAAACCCTAGGCAAGCTAACATGCACAGAACATACACCAATAAAATCTACAGCCAAACACAAGCAATCAAGGGTAGGATAAATGAGCTCCCGAATGAAGCAGGTATGTCTCGCCTAGGAGAGGCTTGAGACTCCCATACACAACAAGCAGAGGTATGTAACCAATTATTGTGGCCCTCAGCTTCAACGCGTAAAGCAACTATGCTGTCCAACCTCAACCTATCCGGGACACCTGTAGAATAACCCCTGCAGAGTACCCCCTCGATATCCTAGGTAAGGCAACTAAGGTCACCTCAATATAATCAATGCTCAGGCGGACAGTCGTAGGCGAGATTGACCATATGGGCAGGGTAGCAAAGCCCGAAACTCTCAAAAGAGCCCCCAGATACGAATACAATCTGAAAATATCTCCGGTGCTACTCAGTTATGACTAGGGGTCATCCCAATCAATAACCTCTCACACTTCCTCGTGCTTAACTCCCTTTTGAGAGGAGGATCCTGAGAAACACTGGTTATACCAAGGAATTTCACACACTCACCTGGACAGACACATACATGTTGTTGTTTAGTGGTCTTGGAGAATTTACTCACAATGAACTATTCCAAGACCCTAAAACCTAATCTTGTTGGTGAACCCTATCAAATAAAATAGTGTAGTTCATTTTTATTAAGCGTTGATTTTAATTGGCTTTATTACTCAAAAGAGGTATATGGTCATGCAACTAATGGCGTTATGACACAACATGAAGCAAAATGCACACAACACATATTTCAATAAATTTGGAAAGATTTTATTACAAGAACAATGCCAGAATTGATTTTTTTGGTTATTTTGGAATTCTAGATCCACTGTTTAATTTGAAATTTAATGAAATATGTGTTACACCTAACAATCAATGCAAATGCATTGTGTCCATGAAAAATAGGGTATGCTACTACGTGAAATGCACAATTTTCTTCGAATGGTACATGCAATCTTTCCTATATGAAATCCTGACTAATACTTCAAAGCAAATCTAGTGCAAGTACTATGCAAAATGCAAGATGCAATGCATAATGATAATCAAATAGTTTTGGATTTTTTTGAAATAAAAATGAGATAGTAAAGCAAAAGAATGGTTCTACAACCCCCAGACTCTGCAAGCAACACTCAAGCAAAGTACTAAGGTAAAAGAAATCTAATGCACTAATCCCAAAACAAAAAATCGAAAATGCAATGACAAGAACATTCTTCAAAAAAAGAAATTTTACCCTAAAAAAAACGTCTATGGTCAGAAACAGAGGTGTATATAGACTCTAGCAGTATCAAAGGAGACTCAGCAATCATTCAAATTCACCCAGCAACAATCAATCTTCCTCTAGAAGGCAAAACTAAGGGCATACGCGACTGTTCGCAGTAAACCCGCGTGTGTACGCAGATATAGCAGTGAAATCCGCGTATATACGCGACTGTGAGTTAAAAACTCGCGTACAGGAAGAAAGGTGCATAAAAATAAAGGAAAACAAACAAGCTGAGACAAACATCACACCAATCAGACGCTACCGGGAAAACATGCCCCCAGACCCGACACAGAAACAGAGAAAAAAGAGCAATTCAAAGTCATTGAATGCCGATAGAAAACCCCCCAAGGACAACTACTAGGAACTCCCTAGCGGAGTCGTCAATTATGTTACGGAGAGAAATTCCTATGGCTTGGGGTACCACAACAAACAGTTTGACTCCAAAAATCAATCCTTTCCAATATGCAAGAGAAATCAAATATCTAACACTAAAGGATCAGACCTCATACCTTATTCCGGACGGTTGAAGTAGATCCCCGTTGAGCTTTCCAACTTCAGCTTGAATTGATGAATCACTTCCTCAACAACAAGTAAACAAGACAAGCATACTATATATTGGTGTTAGATCTACTCTAGCATATATAATCAACAACGTATAAGCATTTGAAATCATCCATGGATAAAATAATCATTCAAACATACATTATTGGACAGGAAAATATATTTCTATTAATATAAAATTAGAGATTACAATGAATACAACCTCTATCAGCACGTCTGCGAATCGGAGAAACTGAATCCCCCACTTGGGCCTCCACCACCTCAATCCTCCATCTCTCGATAGCAAGCTCACAAGCAAAAGGAAAGCTTGGGAAGAACACCAAAGTGCTCCAAGGGACAAAGGGATGCAGACTCAAGCACAAGTTCCGGCAACAATGTATTATAGTTTCTTTGCTCTCAATTCTCTTATGCCTTCAATGTATCCAAAGAGTTCCTTATATAGCTTTTCAATGAGGTAATGAAAGGTCGAATCCGAGCGATCTCAAGGCATATGGAAGGCCAGGAGACAAGTGAGTCGGATCCATGTCAAGGAAAACTCCAAAAGGATTTGGATTTTGTACACATCCCGATGTACACGGTTTTAGGGGTTAGACCTGCGTATATACGCGATAAGGGGTTTAAAAGTCGCGTATAGCAATTTTCACATGTTTATAGGGATGGTCTGGGAAACATCAAAGGACAAAAAATGGTCCAAGGGGTCTAAGGAGTCTGCAGAGGGACAGAGGAAGGCCATACAAGTGTGATTCACCTGGTGTGGTAAAATCAGCTATAACAGTGCATCACTAATATTCCAAAGAAGAAGTGATGTGAATAAAATACACTTACATATAATAGAATTGAATGTTCTATAATGTATATAAATTCTACATTACTACTATGTACACATTATGTAAAGTAATATGTCTAAGCATCATGTGTTGAGGATCTTATTTTGAATATTCATATTAAATGTTTTTGTCTTTTTGTGTTTTTTTAATATTAATGAAGTTTTTCTTTTTTGCTAGGTTGCTTAGTGAAAAGAGTATCCTATTTTTAGAATTTATGAAATCTTCTTTTCCTTAATAAATTGATCTGTAGTTATTAATATTTTTTTATGGAAATTTTATCTTTGAATCTCTAAAACTTTTCCACTCTATTTTCTTTCTTGTTTCTCTACATTGATATCGACAAAGGGTTTCCATGTCAATTGGTAGGTACTGAGATATGGTGATCACAATTAAAATTAAATTGTGGACTATCAACACATTGCATTCCGTTGTAGGATGTGCTTTGAGCATCGAAAATTAGAAGCTTCTCACCCAAATAAGGAGAAGAGTCTTAAATGGTCCAATAAAAATCATCAAACTCTTTTTTTGGAACCTTCCCAGCCTCGTGCATATGTCCTTGGTGCTTTATCTCATACTATTATAAACCCTTCTATTTTCGCTCAAATTGGTACTGAAAAGTTTCATGTTGTCCCTTCGAAGGCACGAGGAGAATTTTTATGGTGGTTGACAACACATTTTATTATCTTTCGGAGTGACTCAAAACTCCTTTGGAAAGGAAAAATGAGGCTCGAATCCAACTGTTCGTGGATTGATGAAGCCAAGACAAAGTCTTCTAAGACTTGAGAATGTCTTGGAAAATAATTTTCTAATGAAAACTTTAAATTCTTCATAAGAGCCCATTGTAAATATTTTGATATTTGTGAAAGTTAATATTCGTTTGAGAAAAGTTTTGGATGAAACCATTTGTATAGTTTGGGCAGAGGGTGGAGAGGAATGTTCTGACTATTGCAAGCCCAGGATCTACATGGAAGCAAGAATCGAAATTAACGTGAAGATAGAATGAGTGTAGAGTATCCATCTCACATGCTCCTTGCTCCACCCTTGTATGTACATATAACCCTTCATTGCTCCTCATGAGACCAGGGTCATTGCTCCTCATGGACCATGGTCTCATCCTTCACACAACAAAGATGAAGGTAAGATTCACCCAGAGACGTGGAGGATGAATGAGCATAGAGTGCAAAGCACCTACCTCAATTACCTCTCGCTTTACATCCACATTTCTTCCTTTAGCAATAGTCAAGTAGGGCATTAGGAATATCATTAACCCTCAACTACCTACAAAATAGGAAAACTATCAAGAAGAGGCATTCATATATTCATTCTCAATATCCAAATTTGGTTTGATTGCTAAGGCTCTATTGAAGAATAGAAGATCATATTTAATGGACATTGCTCTTTACCTTTATGCAAAATGGCGAATTCCTCTAAGAGAAATAGAGGTGCTTTGTGCATGGACGACTTCAAGGAATGTCTATGTTGTTTGATTAGAAGATTGAACTCCTTCTCTCAAATAGGAAGGTGTCTTCAATTTTGTGCATAGACTTTGGACTGCTACAATTTATTATCAAGTCATTTTCATTGCTTCTTCTTCTTCTCATGCTTCGTTCTTCTTCCTACAAATGAGAAACAATCTTAGTGCGATCTACAAGGGATCTTCTGCTATGTACAATTGCGCTCAAATAAATAAAGTTGATATGTACACAAACAACTTCAAGGAATAGATTCAAATATCTTCCATTAGCAATAGTCAAAATGTGTTACAAATAGATTCAATATAAATCATTTTGAATTAATGGAATCACACATCAATAACTAATATTACATGTTCCCTTTCAATAAAAGTGATTACATGTTCCATTTCAATAAAAGTGTTTTAAGATGCTAAACCCATTTTACATTAAAAATAACAATTTCATCAATTAATTCACAATTACAATTTGAAAAAAATAAATAAATTACATAACTAATTATACAAAACCAAAATAATAAGACCCTTTTTTATTATTATACCAAAATATATTTAAAAATAAAATATAATTAGTCAATAATATAAATTTACCGATCTAGTTTTAAATTAATTTTTACCATTATGGAAATAAAGATCAATTTGTGTATTGATGTTAGTTTAAGCTCCCGTCACGGTGGCTGTAGCTATTATGTACAGCATCAATGTCGGCAGAAAAAAGCAAATATATTCATTGGACTAGAAACGCCCACGAAATCCAGTTACATAAAAAGTCCATAAATCTGAAGACAAGTGGAACATAGTTATAAGATTAAATTCTGAAATTGTAGAACAAACTATGGGACGGGTGGCATTGCACCGCACTTTGTTTTGTCCATGTCAAACTCAACCTCATGGCTGTCATATCAATTTCCTGCACTACACACAGACTTCAAATATATTACAAGTTTAGGGGAATCTATCCAATGAAGGAACTATGGCTGATCATGTGTTGAGATAAGCCATTTCTGAAAAGCTGCAAGAGTATTCATGTCTGATCTGTAGTGTTTCTGAGTGAACTCCAGGAATAAGGACCACTTGAAATCTGGATATTTTCGCATATCATCAGACTCCAAAAGATCATGCGGTGGTCGTACAGTTTTGTCGTATGGTGGATTTAGGAAAAATGCCAGAGACTTGCGAGGTGTCGTCTTGTTCACCACTGCTCGGTGGAGGCAGCTCTTGTATTTACCGTTGGACAGTGCCTGCACATCGACAAACCTCATGTCATGCATTTCAACAGTAAAGACAAAGGTCCAACGACAAATATAGACAATTAGCGACATAGACAGCCTAAGATTGAGAATCATAAATTACCAAATATATAAACAACTCGTTCATGGCTGGTTGAATAAGGGTCGGTAAAAATATATTCTGCTTCAGCTGGCAGCAAGGCAAGATGGCCTTACAAAGATGAATATTGTTACCAGTTTTACCAGCTTCGAGCAAGAATTATTTTATGTCTTAAATTGTCTGTTCGTAGGTCCTGCAAAGTTGCAAACAGCCTAATGCAAACTAATATTAGTGCAATACATACATGGGGTAGGCGGTTTTTTTGGGTCTCAGTTGCAGTTTTCTTAGTCTCTATGAAGAGTTTAGCTAGCGTTTAAAGGGATCAAATCTATTTTTTTTTAGGTACTGTATTTGAGTTTTTTCACAGCTATTGCACTCAAAGAGCTAAAGCTATTGGATAACCGGCTTATACTTTTGAATATTTGATCTCTCTTTATAGTACTTAATAGAACGTAAGATTTGAATCGAAGCTGATTTATAACAAACCTTACAACCTTAAAAAAACATTACAAAATGGATCCTACTAAGCTATACAGCACCTCTCAACCCAATTAACTACTATAAATTAAATTCTGAGGCTTAAGTAGATGCATCAATCATACTATTCAGAATTTCAGTGAAGCTGATCAACCTACGTTACAACATACCATAAAGGTGTCTCCTATGTTGACAACGAACGCATCAGTATTTGGTTGCACAGAGCGCCACTTATTATTGATGAAAATCTCCAGACCAGCCACTTCATCCTGATGAAGAAGAGTAAGGGATGTAGGATCGCAATGGGGCCCTGTCCCAAGTGTGAGATTGGGCTGCCCACAAGGAGGATAATAGTTCAACCTCATGATTGAATCGCCGCCTTCAAAAAATCTCCGAAAATGCAGACGCCCTACTCCGAGGCTCATTCCCAACAACTCCACCAGTCCAAGAGCCAAGCGTTCCATTGCTTGGCAATACTCTTTGTACACATTTCTGATGAAAATCAGGAACAACACTATCACTTTTGTATACAAAGAAATCATCAATCAATGGTATCAGAGATGTGTGTAGTGTTATAAAACTGTGGTGATAGATGACATGTGTTATGATTAGATATAAATGATAACTAGAAGAAGATCTATTGTCAGAAGAAGTTCTGTAATTATAACAAGTTTATGGCAGTTTTTATGACATATTAATTAATACACCAGAAATTAAGTGATACAAAATTAAATAGTTGTGCTAGTATATCGTAAACCTTAAATTGAAATGAAGCTATGATATATAAAACTTACCCAGCTTCTCGAAAATCCTGACCCATAACTTTGACAAAATAGTCACTAACATCTGAAGAGGGACTCTGCTCGAAAGACAGTGTCTCCTTCCATGGCAGTTTACTTGCAAAGCGATCAGTAAAACTACTGGCATATCCACAGCTCTCCCCAGGCTTCCTTTTAGCCCTTTGTTTCTCCACCAAAGGCAAACGAAAAAACAAATTGATGTGTTGATGAGCAGCAGTTAGGAGGTGTGAAGAGACTTGATGGTTGATGACTTGGAAGAAACCATATTCCTGGCAGGCTTTCCCTATAGTGTCCGAGGCCTCTTTGATTGCCTTTTCATCATCTTTCCAGAATCCGCTTAAATCGATAATCGACAATGGCACTTCCTGCTGCATCTCCATTCCCTTCGACTGAAAATCTGTTGAGGGCCGATCCTCCTGGGGCCATACAAATACCTCAGGTATCTTCTCTTCTCGCTGCAAAATACTCGCATCGAACAACACTGGGACGTTTGCGCTTCCCTCCATCTTCCGCCCATTCACAATCGGAGAAGCCATTGGAGCCCCTGTGATTGTTGGTTGGTCTCTTTACCCTCAAAACATTGCATTGCTCCAACATGAGATGGCTGCTGATATTTGTTTGTCTCCGTGTCTAGATTTTTCGTTGCAATCTGTGAACAGGTGGATGGGAAAGGTCATAAGCTATACAAGAAAGACACAGACATTGGGCCCCTCCCCTCTCACTAAACTTTTTAGAAGCGGGTGAGGATGGACCGACGTTTTCGCGAGTTTTGATAAGGACCGTTTTGTTCTGAATTTTTTTTTGTTACACTTTTGTCGCTTGCTGGTTTTTACTCTTCAGATTATAGTTTTGATTGGAGTTAACATGTGATGAATTATTGGATTTAATTTTCCATTTGATGAATTATTGGATTTAATTTTCCTGTTAAAATTTGGTAAATTATTCCATATAAATTTTTGGTTGAATTATGTAATTTTGTAAAATTATATGAGATAATTATGGTTGGTAAAATTATTAAATTATTAATAAATTATTCAATTAACAATTTAAATTATTAAAGAGAGGTTAAACTTGTAGGTACACATATATGTATGATTGACACGAATATTAACTTAATCTAATATTTTAAAAGAAAATACATGTGACTGATGAAATTTAAATCTAGGAAAGTGAAATTGAGTGATTGAAATTGAATCTTGTTTACTATGGTAGGAAATTGCATAAAAATAAATCTAATATAGGAAAGCATGAAGTTGCCTAAAATAAAATTAATTAAGAAAACACGAAATTGCATAATTTAAACCTAGTTAAGAAAGCATGAAATTAAACAAAGAAAAATCATCTACACCAAACACATGTGAGTTCACACTAACAATTCATAAGAAAACACATGTGAGCTCACACTAACCATTCATAAGAAAACAATCCAAATCAATTATGAAGAAATCAAGAAATTTAGATTACATCACCATCTCCATTACATAATAATCAAGATCCACTACATGACAAAAAGACTCTACATTAACTTAAGACTCTTTTACTAACTACTCACTTTATATTAGCTTCATCCCGTCCAAATGAATCGAGAGCATTCTTATTTATACATGACTTGCTTTGAGAAGAGGATAAGCAACTCATAAATGTAGATCCACTTTTGTCTCTCAAATAGGTACAACTAATTTCCAATAATTACAAAATATTATCCCTTCAAATCCTCACAACACTCTATCCATATTTCCACTATTTTCTCCTTGGAATAAACTTGAATAATTATCTCCGTCAAACCTTGAAATGGTGTTCAAATCTTAAAATGGCAGAGAAAATATTTGATAAGCTTTTGAATAAATATTTTAAAAACTTTTGAATAATTCTTTTGTTGAAAATCATCAAATATTCATACATGTTACAAAGCCCACACAACTTTGGCATATATCTAAAAATATGTCAAATTTTTATTATTTAGTCACAAATTCTCTTAAAATATTTAAAAATAAATAAATTGGAAAATAACAAATAAACCCATATTTATTCATGAAAATGGTATAAAGAATAGTGAATGGAATGATAAATAAAGATGAATGTTAGGTATAGTTAAAGGAAAATAGGCATTTGGGTCACCCAAAAACTATGATTATCAATTATTTAGTAACAAAAAGTTGATTAGGTTATGATATACATGATTTTAATTAGGTTATGAGATAGATGTTTTAAAATGCTTTAGATAAAAAATTATTGTAATAAAAATACTTTCAGATTTTATATTTTTTAAAATTAACTAATTAACTAATCAATATAATAGTTGTTTTTAAAAGGTTTTTCACGATTTATTAGATTTATTTGAGTGTTACTCCACCTGAAAATACAAAAATTAAGGTAGGGATAGATAAAATTACATAATTCACGAAGCTGCTCAACAAAAACAAACATGAGGCTTACAAAAATGAAAGTGGACCACCCTAATAATCATTCTTCCCAACAACCCAACTTACAAACAAAATAATAATTATTTTTATTGTAAAATTATCATTTCCTTTAATACAACTTTAAACAACCCAAGGTTAATTTTTACCATCCAGTATTCCTCTTAAACAACTAAAATTAGTTCTGGTTCTAGATCGCGTGTATTGATGAGCAGTCTAACCATAGGAAGATTTTGAAATTCAAGGTGAATTTAACCCACAAAATCTGTAATTTCTGTTGTTTGTTAAGCAATTTTAAGATCTAGCAATATTTTTTACACATTTTGAAAATTCATAACCAAAAACTAATAAAAACCAGCCCCAAAAAAAATAAAAAATCGTCCCAATTCAGACAACTCGTTTAACTTTCTTGAAACCAAAACCAGGTTTCCAGTGTCCACAATGAATGAAAATTTCCAAACCATAGAAAACACAAAACATGGTTCACCATGGGTGAAATTCTTACCACAGTTATACCACAATTTCCAACGAAATTTTTGTCGAAATCGGAATCTGCGCGAGACAGAGGGAGTCTGATGGTCAGTTATCCAACGCGTGGGTCCCGTCCGAGTTAAATCCGTGAAATGAAAGGAGATTGGATTATTAGTTGTCGCGGCAAGGCAAGACCAGGCCAGGCCAGGCCAGACCAGCCAGGCGACAAACCGTAGATGAAATCAGACACAAGATGTGATCGTATTTTTAGATAGAGAAGTGATACAATGACAATGAATAATTATGTATCGCATTAGAGGAATTTTATAATGACCGAGAAGCAATTATTAGGTCAGCTGCAAGTCTCCACCAACAATTCTAGAAACCGCCTATGCTGTGCTTTAAATGTGAAGGTCCATATAACATTAGGAGTACATTGTGGAATAATTAAAACGCTTGAGTCAGTTATATTAGTTCGCCGTTGGTTCATACATTTTTTCTTTCTGAATTGTGATTCTGGGAAACTAGATGACACCGTCTGAACTGAGGTATTCCAGAGTATAATGCAAATAATCAGGGATGGAATTTGAAAAAAAAAATGAAATTATCGTCATCGAGCTATAGGGAAATCGAGTTGTTTCGTTTCAAATTCGTAGGCAGCTGCAAATAATGTAACCTTCCCTAATAACAATGCCTCCAAACTTTTGAAGTTCTCATAACCATTTATTGCTGGTGTTGCAAAGTGCGCCATGCTAATTCAAAGATCTTAGAAATTTCATGGTTGTTGGTTAAAACGCTATTTCATCGTTGTTATTGCCTTTTCCTGGATTACAGTGATAGGGGCACATGATTGTATATTTTTAAAAGAGTAGGTTATTTATTTTAAGCAGTAGGTTTTGGGTTGAAATTTATCTAAATTTTTTAAGTAAATTTTATAATTAATATATAATTTTAATTTAGTATTTTTTATATAATATAAATATTAATTTTTTAAATTTCAATTAAACTTAAAACAAATATATATATATAATTTTAAAACTTAAAATATTTAATCTACACACTTTTTCAAAATGAAAAATGAATGTTTTACAAAATTAAAATATTTAAATTACACCTTTCTTTCAAAATGAGAAATGAATGTTTTAAAGAATTTGGGACGAATATAATGCAGAAAAGAAGAGCTCAAATATTTCTATGCATGTAATAATTTTTTTTGGTTTGATGTTGTTTTTTTTTCTCCCTGAATCCATTAAATGTTTGTTTTGTTTAGTGCATAATTTACTGTGTGGTTTGTTTCCTCCATAATTTACAGTCTTGGAAAAGTAAAACAGTGTATTTTGCGAAGTTAAATTACATTTGTTTCACGGAGCTTCAAGTCGTTTTCGTCTTTTTCGCTGAAATCATTAAATATTCTAATACAAAATAATGAATGTGTTGTGACATTCAAGAAATGGAATCCTCGAAAATGTTTTTGTCCTTTTCAATAAATCATTTAACCAAAATAATATTTCAATAAAGCTTCTGTCTTACTTTGACATGATTCCTCTTAAAACAATTTAACAACATGCATTCCAACTAGTATATTCTACAATATTTAATATGTAATAATATGCATAAAAATATGGGTAAGATCTAAATTCGCGTTCCAAGTAGTATATTTTACAATATTTAATATTTAAATAATATGCATAAAGAATATAGGTAAGATCTAAATTCGCGTGGGAATCTTGTCTCGTCTCGAAGGTAAGTAGTATTAATTAATATTAATCATTTTAAGTTTTCTATTTTGAAAGGGTCCAAGTTTTTAATTTATTTGTAAATGTGTATGTATATGTATATGTATATATATTATTGATGATGATGATGCTTATGATTAACATTCACCTAGATTAACTTTGGTTTATGGGACGTTAAGAAGGGAAATACTTGGTTTACTTTAAAATTTTGTTCTTGTACTCAAAAAACTTGTCACGAAGTTTTCCAAGCTCACTATAGTTTTGGCAAGTTAGGGGGTTATAAAGGTTTGTATTGTATCAAATACTATGAAACTAAGATCTAATGTGGGTGTAAGCAAGACACTCTAAGATAAAGTGATTTTCATCCTTAACGCTCATAGACTCACACAGATGACAAACCCTTTCCTCCCATGGACTTTTAAGAATATACCAACACCCTGTTTCGCTCTAGAGTTCATGAGAGTTCGTTCTAATATTGGTTGTATTAATTTTCTTCCGTGAGATAGTGTTGCAACCACAACTATCTTCCCAAAAATTTTAAAAAAATTTGGACCCTCCTTATTGATTTTATCTCGCATGGGATTGTTTGGATTGTTGAACGCTGTTTTTTCCTCTGCTACAAATTTGGATTGGTTGAAGTTGAAATTGAGGTAAATTGCTTTCATGCTTTTCGGAAAACTGTTTTCTGTCTGCCAACGCTTTGATTGTGGAGTTTAAAGTTTGATTCGAAAATGATGTCCTTTTGGTCTGAATAATCTCCTTCATCGCTATCGGAAGCAAGTTGAACAAGGAATCGGGGCGGTAGTCCTCTATATCGCCGTTGTTTCGAAGGGCAAATAGAGAATGTGCCGATGGCTAGTTCTGATTTTCATCGATGCCTTGGTTTATTAATCAAACTTTTTGCTTTGCGATGTTTTTGTTATCGCTATCGGATCAATGTTTGACTTTGATCAGAAGGCTAGTCCTTTGCGGCGCCGACACGGCGGCAGCGTTAAAGTTTGACTCGTCAATATATAGTCCTTAGCTCTTCCGATCACAGGTGATTTTTCTTTTTTCGCGAAAGCTGTAGTCAGTCTATCTGCCGCTGTTGCGGCTGCGTAATGAACTATATCGCCAATGATTAGTGGTTTTGAGCTCCGACCTTTAGCTTTAGAGTTGCCGGCCGCCGATGTTTTTATGTTGACCACGGAACTTTTAGTCTATCCGTCGCCCGCCGTTGTGGCTCCTTAGCGAACTGATCGTCCGTTGCTGTAGTGGTTTTGATATCCGATGCTGCAATTTTTTTAGTATTTTATTTTGCCGACATTTTATTTTGATCGCGGGAACCGTAGCCTGATGGTCTTCCGCCGTTGCGGCTCCATAGTGGATTGTCTACCCGATGCT
This sequence comes from Pseudotsuga menziesii, assembly GCA_001517045.1. Lineage (NCBI taxonomy): Eukaryota > Viridiplantae > Streptophyta > Pinopsida > Pinales > Pinaceae > Pseudotsuga > Pseudotsuga menziesii. The sequence continues at coordinate 167,236 of LPNX010766596.1, forward strand.
TAGTTTTTTCCCGTCGGTGAGGATTTTTCCCGCTGTTTTTTGTGTTTTTTTACCCTATTTTATGGGCGGCAGAGGTTTCTAATTCTTTTAATCATGATAGAGTTTTTGCGATGAGAACACAGTGCAGGGCCTCACATTTAATGATTAGTTTTATTTATAGTGTGGTTTACGTTTTCTTGAATACAGTCTGTATTAATGTTGAGTTTTTCGTTTTAACTGCAGACGGACTTAGGAGATTTTTTCAGATCCAGTTTGATGATTGCTGCTGCGAAGAAGACGTATCTAAAGGACAAAGCAGAAGGGAGTTGGCTGAAGAGAAAAAAGTAAGAAGCAGAGATGTTGCTCAAAGAGAAGATAGTGAAGGTCTGAGATCAACAGGATCTCAGAAAGACCAACAGATTATTGAGCAGAATCGTTAGCAGTAGAGGCCCAGGTTTGGAAAAGGTTCATCAGTTACTAAGTTGGTCCCTCTTTACAAAGTGCTCTTAAATCTTAATATAAAATATAACGTATTGTATGAATCATGAGCACTCACAAAAAGACATAGTTGTGAAATTAAACGGTTGGGGGAAGCCCAAAGGTCACCCGGGGGGGGAAACCCAAAGGTTTCGCTATTTTGTATAAATATAGGAGAGTTAGAGGGAATAAGGGACTTTTTCCCAGATAGATTTGTGAGAGTATGATGTAAGAAGAACTATTTCCTTTTGCATAAAGAAATTACAAGTTTCTTGTTGGAGAAAGCTTTGTGGAAGGTTTCAAATGCTATGCTATGGATTTGTTGAATGTGAACTATTTCGTTTTCAGCTGTTATCCATTAACTGTGAGATCGTTCTAACTCTTTGAACCTATGTTCTTGTTATGAATGCGCTCTAGTTTATTCTATGAAATTTCCACTATGAGTAATGAATGTTGTTCATAAACAATTAGTTATCTAGTTGTTCATATATCTATAAATGTTCATGTGTTTTGAAATAAGTAACAACTATCTGTGATTTTTCTTAATGCATGCACAAAATAAAGTTACTCATTGATGAATAATAATCTTGCTTCCCAGGGATAAGTTAGATAGTTAGTTTTAGTTTTTTTCTTGCTATGTGTGGTTTAGATGCGAGAGAGTTAAGACGAGAGGTAAGAACCTGTGCATCACATTGTGACCGCTCCTCATATTCTCTATCAATCTACATTTTTGGATAGGCACTTGCATCTCATACTTAAATACAAAAACTAAAAACATACACGGTGGACCGAGCCATAACCGATAAAACCCTTTATTTTTGTTACTTGACCTATGGTAGCCGGACCGTAAACCAGACGGATTCCCCATATCAAACAGTAACAGGCTAGTTGGGAACGTTTACTGGAGAGAATCCCTAACTGTTGTTACCTGCGATTTTTCAGGCCTCAACAGATAGGTACTACTGAGAGATACTTTTGATCCTCCAAGTTAGGATTAATGACCTCATTATAGTATCTTAATTTTCTCTTAACCGCTAAATTTTCCTCACACCGAACTTAGAAGTAATAATATTTTTGACATTGTTAACGTCCTGCAAAATGTCATTGTTGTTAATGCCCCAATGGTTTAACCAAGCCATGGTATCTTTACACCAACATCGCTTGAGGCGTAGTTGGTTTTGACTCGAGTTTAAAGCAATTTTAGGAAGTCTCTCGTTTCCCATGTTATTTATCTTATGCTTGTACATCAGGTACCTATTCATAGGAATTATCTCGATGGGGGGAAGACCCGCTTCTATGAGGAGAATAGGATAAGGCGTATTGCTTTTAATTTTTAGGTTATAAGTTATTAACCGCTTCTGGATTTGCTCAATCTTCCTCCAAGATTCTCTAGAAATGTTGCACTCACATACTTCACAACCATACAAGATAACAAGGATGACAAAATCTTTAAGAATTCTTAATTGATCGAGATCAAAAGGACACCTTGCCATAAGAACAATATCATCAACATAAAGTAGGAGGATGATAACTATCCCAGCTAAGATTGTACCAGTGCAACCTACTTCTTCTAAACACTTTTCTAGCTTATCAATGTAAATGCCAAAAAGAGTAGGGGAGAGGGGGGGGCCTTGTTTAACTCCAATATTACAATTTATATATGTTGTCCACCCCTCATTAATCTTAAACTTGGCAATGACCTTTTTGTATAAAATTATTGCGACAACTCTCAACTCAAAAGGAACCTTAAGCTCCTCTAGCCTATTCCAGAGGTTATTTCTAGGCACTGTATTAAAAGCTTTTCTGAAATCCACAAAGCAACAAAATAGGTCAAACTTATTATTACGAAATTCCTCTGCAATGATCCTAAGTGTAAGGAGGTGGTTCGTGGTTGAACGATTCCTTCTAAACCCCGGCCTTCCATTTCTAGCCATCCATTGATCCTCTTTTCTAAAACAATACCATATAACTTAGCTAAGAGATGACTAATCATAATAGTCCAATAATTATAGGGGTCATTTTTATCGCCACTTTTGAAAATATGAATAATGAGGCTTTGAGTCCAAGGTGTAGGAAACCCTTCCTTGACTGCTAGATTAAAGAGTTTATGGATATGCGGGATGAGGACATGTCCTCCAATTTTTAAGATTTTCACTTGGTGGCCTTCAATGTCTTTGGATTTTCCATTTGCTAAGCACTTAACCCCGAAATTTGTCTTCTAACGAGAAAAATTCTTCCGTTGTAAGAAGGGTTTGAATGTTATCTCTGATATCGAGGGATTCATAAATCATTTTAAGATAAGAATTCCAACCTTTTAAAGCAAGTTTATTGTCTTCTTTTGTTTTGTGAGTTAGAATTTGCCTCCAAAAATTTTTAGGAGCCACCTTTTAGAGGTGTAGGAGATTTTCTTTCCTTTTACTTAGATAATGTATTTTTTTCTTTTAATTAAGGCTTTGTAGTGATTTATCTTGTCCATTTTTATCGAATATGTAGTAGCTTGCTTAATTTATTTTCTCGCATATTTACATTCTTGATCATACCAAGGGTTGGATCTACTATTGCTGGTTTTAGTCAAGACTTCAATAGAGAACTTGTTAATGGATGATGTGAGGGTTGTAGAAAATTTATGGTAGAGATTTTTTATATTCTCCATGCTAGATAAAGGAACCAGTCCATTTTTTAGATTATGGAGAAAAATATCAGGTTTATTTTTATCAAAGATCAGGTGATTTTGGCAATGATAGTTTTCTTCCTTGGGATCGCTATGCATGGAAATATTGAGAGTTATAATTAAAGGTCTATGATCAGAGTCAGGCTCATGGTCGTTGAAAATGTTGAAAGCTATTAATTTCTTGTAGATAGGGATATCAGATATAGCATAATCTACCACGCTACTTCCCAGCACATGGATACAAGTCATCCGACTAGATTTTGGCCATTTTGTGAAACCATTGCAAATGTTAAGATCTTGAGCATTACAAAATTTGACCAGCTCAAACCCGAATAAATTTTCACCTAGATATTCATAACTTCTTTTGTACATGTTAGCTAGCTCAAGTTCTTCGTCTAACCAAAGAGGAATAGGGTTGGAATAGTTGCTTAAAATAATATCTTGGTGTCACGTACCCTCCCCTCTTATAGCACACTATAGTGTACCCTCCCCTCTACAGGAGCGCATAAGGAGAGGAATGTGACTCTCTGCTCACTCTAATATACCACAATGTCCATGTACCCAGTCCCCATACACCTGACTAAAATGCAGAATAATTTAAAATTTCTCTTTACTATCTCTTTAACACAATCATAGGTCATGTTCATCCTTTTACATTCATGCTTAAGCATAAACATCACTGTAACAGTCGTTTCGCATCTCACAAATCCATTTTGTAAGCAGAAAAGTCATTCAGCACTAAACTTGAATTTTTTGCCTTCCGTTGCGGACTTCGGGAATCGAAAACTCCCTAAAACGACCACCTTGTCTTTTGACTTTATTCCTTCCGACTTTCGACCTTCCAACTTCCGCTGCAGACCTCAAAGGTTAGAAAATCCATGAAACAATCATCTTGTCTTTCAAATTTTTTCCTTCCACCTTTCTGCCTTCCATTGCGGACCTCAAAAATAAAAAAAAACTCGCGAAACAATCACTTGTCTTTCGACTTTCCTCCTTCCGACTTCAGGCTTTTCGCCTTCTGCTACGGACCTTGAAAATCAGAAAACCTGTGAAACAATCACTTTGTCTTTCGAATTTCCGCCTTCTGACTTATGGCTTTTCACCTTCCACTGCAGACCTCGGAAAACCAAAAAAAAAAACTTTTTTCCTTAATATTTTTCCCATTTTTCATGTCCCACCTTCCGTAGGAGGATTCTGAGGTGCAAAAAACACACTTTGACCTTATAATTTCTAGCTCTTTTTTCGCTTCTGACTTCTGTCTTCCGCAGGCATATTCTGGGGTGTGGAAAACCAACATTCAATTACCTTAGGATAGTTTCATTTATGATCCTGTAACCAGTCTTCTAGCCTCCATGATCATAAGAAAATGCAGTGGAAAATACAAGGCATAAACAGATGCAAATGCAGGGACGTTTAATCAACAATAAACTCTACTTAATTCATTCATAAGAATTCAACATAGACAGTATATTCATAAGAAAATACATTGCAGAAATAACACAACTGAGAATACTTATCTTGAAGATAAAGTTGTCCCGCAACTAGCTATGTCACTGCAACTTCCACCCAACCATACGCCAGTTGTGTTCATCAATCTGTCAACACAACTACCACCCCCCAAGCTGGGCATGAATTCCACAAGGAACTAGGGAACAATAGGCTCGCACATAGCCAGAACACATCAAACACAGACAATCCAACCTACAGTTGGGTTTATCAGACTATCCATCCAAGCCAATACACAATTGGGTTTATCCTGTGCAAGAAAACAGGCCAAAACACCGTTGGGTTTATCAGGCTACTTAGCCAAGCCAACTAATAGTTGGGTTTATCAGATTGTACACAGTCAAGCAAACATTTACATTAAGGACCAACCAAGCCAACATATGGGTTTATTAGGATACACAACCAAGCCATCTCACTGCTGGGTTTATCAGGCTACTCATCCAAGCTAGCATTCACAGTTGGGTTTATCAGGCTATCCAACCAAGGATCACACATGGACAAATGCACAGCAAGACACATCCAATCCAACTACCAGTTGGGTTTATTAGGTTTCTCAGCCAAGCCAATATACGATTTGGTTTATCAAGCTTCCCAGCCAAGCCAATATGCCATTTGGTTTATTAGTTTGTTAGCCAAGCCAATCTACCTTTGGGTTTATCAGGATTCTAAGGCAGTGGAAAGGAAGAATAGCTAAGCTAGTGGCTCATTCAAGAGCTAGGGATGCCTCCACAAGATCTATCTAGCCTGACATCCACAATACCTACACACCCAACACAAGGATGCATCCCCTTCTCTGCTACACAGTCCCTCAGGCTATGCCTTCCCTTCCAGTGCTCTTCAGGGTGTGCATAGAAGATCCACCAGCCACTCTTATCTTTTTGTGAGGTTCCTCTCTGCACTAGGTTTATCAATCCCATTCGACGTCTCTTCCGCTTCTAAGTCTTGCATACTATTCAAACCCAAACCAAGGTGTTGTTGATGAAATTTTCATTGATGCCAACATGGACTTGCAGTGGCCCCACAGGATGTAATTGATGCCACCAAGTCCCACCTGCAGTTCCTAGACCCCTCATAGTGTGGTTTTGTACCTTGTAGTGCCTTGGACCCCTTACAGAGTGGGTTTGTTCCTTGAAGCACCTTGTACCCAGTTGACAAGGTCCTTGTACCCACAAGACTGGATCTTGATGCCACGAACTTGCTAAAGATGTTGAAGACCCTGCTGATGGCATTGAAGACCCTAGAGATGGTCTTGAAGACCTTACAAAAGTTGTAGAATCCCTAGATGGGTTGAAGAAGCATTAATGACCCATTCTATGGTCATTCATGCTCTGATGGTGTCATGGTACCCTAAGAGAAGGTCTGGTAACCCCACAGGTGATGTCTTGATGGATCTTGACCCATAGAGGTCCCCTTGCATGGCTAAGGTGGTTGAAGAAGCCCATGATGCCTCTTGTTTGATGAAGAATCCTTTGGACCCACATTTGTTGGATTAAAGGTCCTTGATGACTTAATGAAGACTTGGAACCCTTGACTTTGATGCCCTTACAAAGATCATGAAACCCATTGCATGCTCTTGATGTGGTAATGAGGTCTTGGAATTCTTGAAGATGGTCCTAAGTGCACTTGACAGTGATCTGTGTGTTGATGGGGTCATGAAACCCTTGGATATGGTCATATGTTGATTGGGGTCCCACACACATAATGCTGATGGCCATACATGTCATGGTCGAAGCCCTTGTGATGTGGATCACACCCTTGCTTGTGGTGAACTTGATGGCATGTGGTCAACCTTACAACAAGCCCTAAGGTTGACTATTAAGATATTTGTGACTTATTACAACAAACCCTAAGACCTTTGAAATGGTAAGGATGTGTGGGAAAAAGGTAATAAAACAAAGACATGATAAACCTTGATCAATCCCTAAAGTTATGGATGTGGTTGACATTTTGTTGACCCTAGATATTTAAGTGACATATAAAAATTCAAAGTCAAAATAAAAAAAAAATTAAATACTTACCATCCTCAACTTGTTAAATTCGGCTCCGATTAAACTCAAAAATAAATAAAAATAAAAATCTTTTTTATACATGTCGGCTCCAAAAGTATTTTGGAAAACCAATATAAATACCCCATCCGAAATTCATTTTGTAAAGAGAAATATGAGAGATTCGAGTGAGCTCTGAGGTTGTTTTTTTTTTGTGAACCGAGGCATCCATACTGAGGAAATTCGCAGGTGCAGACAGAGAAAAATTTCAGACTGTCCACTGAGGCAAATTTCAGATGAGCTTTGTGATTTTTTTGGACTGTGGAATTTCGGTGTCAGTAGCAGACCCGAAATTGCAGAGAAGAGGTCTGTAGGAGACCCGAAGTTTGCAGCATCAACATCTTTTATTTTACACTCCAAACAAGCCAATAAAATAGTAAGGAGCTGAGCCTGTGAAGGATGAAACTCGGGTTGCAACAAAGATTCAGAGTTTGTCATTTCCTACAGCAATTCTGAAGAATTCAGTGGTTCAGCAGTGAATTTTTTGAAGTCTGAGTTGGAAGCAGATAGACTCTTCAATCCGCCCGAATTTGTAGACTGAGGCTAAAAATTGTAGACCTAAAATTACAGATTGAGGCAGCCCTAATTTCCACTTTACCAGCATTTGTAGCATAAACCAATAAAGGACAAGGAGGCAAGCTCGTTGTCTGAGGTGAAAATTTCGTGGTAGCAACAGTAGAAGAGTGCACCCGAGTTTTCCACATAGAAGTATTTTTGTTTGTTTCTTTTTCTCAGTATTTGTAGCAGTCCACTTTGGACAAATCTTGGGGATGTTCCAGCTCTTGGTGAGCAGCAACAAAAGTAGTGTGCCCTAATTTTGTGGATTAAAATTCGATTGCAGCAACACAATTCCAATTCTTGTGGTTTATGCAGTCCCTTTTAGGGACTTGCTTGGGGTTTCACAAGCATTCAAACAGTCCTAGCAGTTCTGGTTTGAAGTCAACAACAAGCCCTAAATTTTGATGAATCTTCTACATTCAACTGACAGTCTGCTTTCAGGAGTTTGAATAGTCATGAATGTGATCTTTTCTTAGCATGAAAACAATATTTGAAGACATCTACAACAATACTGAATTTTGAAGGTTATCCACAGTACCAACACACCATCCAAGTTGAAGTACATAGTCCAAGTCTTGACTGTGTTAGAGGACATTTTCATGTTCACATACAGTTTGAATCTTTGAGTGCTTGAACAGTTCAAGCCTTGGGTGTTTGAAGTGTTTGAGTGATGTCTCATTGATTCCCTTCTTCCACCAATAGACATACACATACATGCACTAAGGTGTGTACACTATGCATAATGACATGTTGATACAGTATGGTTATGATGATGTACACAGCCCTAGTTCTATGTTGCTGCCCTCTCTCAGACTGAACCTTTGATGCTTGAACAAGTGATGGAGTCTTCCTCAAACTGACAGAGCTTTGATGGTAGTAATGCCCTTGGATTTTGCTACAGCATAAACAAGTCTACAGTATTGACAAGCATAGTTTTGAGTAAGGTATGATGATGTACTCTTCTTGCAAACTCATTTAGATTGAAGTCATCTACAGAAGATGTAATACTCAGCCAAGTGAACCATGAATACTAAGGTAAGTCCTATGGTGATGATGATATGTTAATATCATGATGATGCCTGACACACTATATAGATGATGCACTATATGATGATGAAGTTGCATACCTTGAAGTGATGTTGAAAGTCTGCTATAGTATGCATAGTTGAAGTTTGGAGTATTTGTAGATATGTTTTGTAAGGTCTCCCCAGAACACACATAGTGCAAGCATACACAAATCTATGCATAGAGGTTGACAAGCATGAAGATAAAAGCCCCAGAAGATATTAATGAAGTATAAGGATGATGCACAGTTTAGGGAGATGACTGCCCTATGTTAGCTGGAATATTTCACCTCCTGCGGACAGCAAGGTGTTCCACTGGTCTGAATGGTTCAGATCCAGAACAAATAGAGGACAGAGGTTGAAGACGCTTCCTAGATGATGTAGATATCTGGAATACAAGGCTTTGATAGTCCACCTGTGTACCTGCAATCAAGCTCAACACGAAACAGATCAAAGCAACTAGAATATGATCTACTAATCTATGCTAGTGACTAAGGAATCGAGCAACATATATGCGAAATCGCAACAACAACAACATATGTGGGACAGAAATCAACTTGCATTAAATAATATGAAGAAGTTTACAACCAAGCCTTAGTAATGCATCTCCATGAAACCAGACCTTCTCATCCCCAAAAGCTCCGACTCTAGCTCTCTATGCTCTCTCCAAATGATCTTAGGCCAATGGTCAATCCAACAGCATAACAATACCTCAAGTGTTCTCTCCTCAACCATGGCTATGAGCTCTTATTTATAGGGCTTTAATGGATAGAGATGGTTGAGAAATTAGTGAGTGAGGTGGCCTCTAAGATCCTAGGATGAAGGATCTCGAGCTCAACCAACCCACAACAGTAGAGATAAGGCAGGACACGAGGCTTATCATCTAGAAGCCTCGAGAAACTTCTATTTTTCCCTTTTTACCCAGGGTACCGTGTTTCTCCTTCTATGACAGAGTGGTTCTGGTAATAACTGCATATGGACCAAGGACAATAAGCAGTGGCACCGCTTATGGGAAACAGATGATGTGCGGTGCAAACAGGGGTACCGCTCCTGGATAGAGGGGCATGCGTGGTGCTAGGAATTTGTATGAAATATTGATGAAAACCATTTATTTTCCACTCCAGAAGCTGGGATTCAGGGCAAGTAGGTATGTCAAATGTCTTATCACATAATGGTGACAGGATTTTGGTATAACACCCTAACTTGAGTATAAGAGCAGACTAGATGTGATTGGCATGAACCTTGAGTAGTAGAGCTGATGATGAATATGAGCAACTGTTGATGAGTTGATTGGCCAGTAGTATTGTTAGAGCAAAGTTGATGCACGTGAGCATAAGAATGTTGCAGCAATATTGATGAGATTAATGAGCAAACTTTTGTGATTGAATGTTAATATGCATGACTGCCCTAGAAGATGATTGTAAAGACATGATCAGACCTTGATGTTTGAAATATATTATTGATGATAATACTTGATGCATACTCCTTGATGATATCAGCCAGTGACAAAGTGAAGAAGACATGACAAGTTGATGGCAACAGTAGTGAATCGAGCAGAGCTTGATGACTTGGCAGGGTTGCAGTAGTCAAGAGTGATGAGCAGATGACCAATAGCAGTGATGAGCAAATAAATAGATGATTGATGAGCATGAGCATATATAGTTGGCATTGGATTGAAGAGATAGGTGATGTTGATGTGACTGATGAAATGATGTGATAGTAAGCTTTAATTGTAAAAGCAATCTTGTCTTGATTTTGAGGTTAGGATACCTCAAACCCTTCTTAGTAGGGTCTAAGAAAACCAGGCAGGGTCCTAGATGCAAAGTAGGTGCTCTTCATATCAGTAGGTGTTGATTTTACCTTATGGTTGTATCCGGACCAAAACTAATACAAAAATATTATAAAATTATATGGTGTTGTGTTCTTTTGTGTTATGGTTCTTGATGATTCAAATGCTTATGATATGTGAATGATGAAGTGAAAGATGTTTATGAAATGATTATGCAAATGGTAGAATAGTGGATTGATGAATTGGTAGCTAATTGTGAAAAGTTAAGAAAAGTTCTAAAATTAGATTTACACTGATTCACCCCCCCTCTCAGTGTCTAACAGGTACACATCACAAAAACCATAAGGAGATACAACAACACAAGGCTCCACTTTTTAAAACAGACAATTGGGCTTGCATAGCACTATGTAACACAGGAAAAACACTGTAGAACAACCCATTCCACAACTAAGGAGAGTGAACAACGTTGAATCGATCTGAAGAATAGTCATGAATAATTAACAATAAAATATAAGGAACAACAAAACCTTCCCGCGATTGAGGGAAAGACGGACTGGCACGCATCCACGTGCTTACTTGCTTCAGAAGAAAGAATGTGGCTTCCCCAAACTGCAGGCTGTCTTAATCATGAAACTAACTTCCATTCCTTGCTCTGCTAAAGGCATTAATTGCCTCAACCAACTTCTAGAAGACTTGAATGATTGATTATAGGGGACGAAAAAGGGTAGATGGGATGTTACGGGTTCCCCCATCGACATCTGGCCTCACCTTATGTCTCAGTAGTTTGACCAACTCCCCTCCCTATTCCTTGTGAAATCATGCCCCCATATCTTATGTTGCAGTGCATAACTAGTTGTGGTATTTTATCAAATTGCATATTACAAGATATCTTCAAAAATATATTGTGCCTGACCAACAGCATAACCATTGGCATCAACCTTGAGCACCGATACACAAAACACCAAATCAATGGTAGGGCCTTGGCCTTGAGCTCCTTGCCATAACTTAATACAATATACACATCATGTACAATTTTAATACCATGGGGTCAAAACCAGGGTGTTATATTCCCCTCCCCATTCATTAGCATTGTCCTCAGTGCTTTACAAAATTGACCAAAAATGGATGTGTCAATCACGTGTCATCCTCCATCTCCCACATTGCCTCATCCGGACTGTAGTGCTTCCACTGCACCTTTACCTGTCCAACGGCTTGATTTCGGAGCACTGCGACCTTCTTCTTGAGGATGCACAATGGCTCAATTTGGAACTCTCCCTCGGGTTCCACCTGAATCACATCCCAATTTATCACATGGTTAGGATCATGTACATATTTCTTAAGTAAAGAAACATGAAAAACATGGATAGAGAGCTCTAGTGCTAATAGGCAATGCAAGTATATATGCAACTATCCCTATTCTTTCAAGCACTTAAAAAGGCCCACAATATCTAAGTGACATCTTGGCACAACTTCCAAGCTTCAGGGAACTCTTCCTTGGTCTCACTCTAAGGTAAATATGATCCCCAACACTGAATTCTCTATCCAGTCTATGCTTATCTGCCAATATATTTTCTGTGTATCTTGGGTTTCTTTCATAGTCTGCCTGATCTTTGCAACCTCTTGCTCCATTTCCTTGACCAATTCTGGACCAAGCACAATCATGTTCACTGGATTATCCCAAGTCACTAGTGTCATACACCTTCTTCCATATAAGGCTTCATATGGACTCATTCCCAATGATGCTTGTTGTCCATTATTATATGCAAACTCTACCAAGTGTAAATAATCCTCCCACTTGGATGGTTTGTCCATCACATACATGCGAAGCATGTCTTCAAGCACCCGATTCACACTCTCTCTCTGTCCATCAGTATGAGCATGGTAGGCAGTGCTAAAGTTCAACTTTGTACCCAAATATGAAAACAGACTTTTCCAAAAATTGGAAGTGAATTTGGTATCCCTGTCAGAAATTATTGCCTTAGGAAATCCATGCAATCTGAAAATCTCCTTCATGAATATTTTTGCAATGGGATCATCCTTATACGTGGAATTGACTACCATAAAATGTGATTCCTTTTCCAACTTATTCACCACCACCATGATGAAATCATGTTGTCTCATAGTCATTGCAAATCCTGTAATAAAATCCATGGAAATGACTTCACATTTCCATTCTGGGACTAGAAAAGGCTGCAATAAACCTACTGGATGTTGATGCTCAACCTTCACCTTCTGACATTTCATGCACTTAGAAATATATTTAGCAATGTCCTTTTTCATTCCTAACCAAAAATATTGCTTTCTGGTTGTATCAATTGTCTTCTGATATCCTAGGTGACCAGAATATGGAGCTTGATGGATCTCATCCATAACAATTCTCCTCAAGTCTTCTACATTTGGAATGCAAATTCTTTTCTTATAAGTAATAAGTTCATCTTCTTCCAATTTGTATCCCTCATACTTCTTTCAAGGCTTTGTTTCTGCAACTTGTCCTTTATTTGCACATACATTTCATCCTCAACAGTATGATTAGTAATCTGTTGCCTTAAATATGGTTGGAAAATACTAAGAGATGCCACATGCATTTCATGCACCCTCGTGTTGAGTGCATTAGCCACCTTATTTTCTTTTCCTTTTATGTGTTTGATTTCAAAATCAAACTCACACAAAAACTCCAGCCATCTAGCTTTCCTAGCATTTAGGGTTGGATGATCGAACAAGTATTTTAGACCACAATGGTCTATCCTTAGCTCAATTTTTCTTCCCATTAAGTAATGCCTCCACATCTTGAGAGCATGTACTATGGCTATAAGTTCTAAATCATGAGTAGCATAGTTCTTCTCATGACCCTTTAACTTTCTTGACTCATAGCATACCACGTGGTTGTCTTGCATAAGGACTCCTCCAAGTCCTTGATTGCATGCATCAGTACACACCACAAAGTCTTTTTCTGGGTCTGCAATTTTAAAAATTTGTCCACTTGTAAGAAGATTCTTCAACTATTGGAATCTTTCTTCACATATTGGTGTCCATTCAAACTTCTTCCCATTCTTTTGTAAAGAAGTGATTGAATGTGCAACCCTGGAGAATCCTTCAATGAACCTCCTTTAGTATCTTGCAAGTCCCACAAAAGATCTCACATCTATCACATTTCTTGGAGTTGGCCAATTCATAATGGCTTCAATCTTCTCAGGGTCCACATATATGCCCTTGTCTGAGATAATGTGACCCAAATAATGAATCTTATCCTTACAGAAGTCACATTTTCTCAAGTTTGCATACGACATATGCTCCCTCAACAATTTCAATGTTAGTTTCAAATGTTCTTCATGCTCTTATTCATTCTTAGAATAAATAAGAATATCATCTAGGAAAACAAGAACAAACTTGTCCAGATACTTGCTGAAAACACTATTCATGAGACACATGAATGTAGTTGGTGCATTTGTGAGACCAAATGGTACCATTTCAAACTCATAATGTCCATACCTTGTTCTGAAGGTTGTCTTATGAATATCTTCATCTTTGATTCTTACCTGATGGTAACACGACCTCAAGTCAATATTGGAAAATACCTTTGCTCCTCTCATTTGATAAAAAAGGTCATTAATTCGAGGCAAAGGGTGTTTATTCTTCACATTAACGTTGTTCAACTGTATATAATCAATACATAACCTGAGTGTCCGATCTTTATTTTTCACAAACAGAACTGGTGCTCCCCACGGGGACACACTCGGCCTGATATACTTCTTTTTCCAACAACTCTTGCAGCTGCATTTTCAGCTCTATCGATTCTGGTGTGCTCATCCTGTAGGGTGTCTTGGACACTGGTGTTGCTCCAGGCACAAGGTCAATTGTAAAATCAATGCCTCTCTTTGGAGGAAGTCCTGGAACCTCATCAGGAAAAATGTCCCTGAATTCTTTCAAAAGATGAAAGTCCTCCAACCTAGGAGTTTCATTCTGTTTTGCCTCCAAAACATGGGATGTATACAATCTGCAACCTTTCCTACAAAAATTATTTGGTTGCATTGCTGAAATCTTCCTAATAGATATCACCTTTGGAATGCCTCTTACAACCCTTAGGTTTCCTTCTTCATCCATGCATTCAAAAGTCTTATTGTAACAGTCAAGCTTAACTCTGTGCACTTCTAACCAGTCCATTCCAATGAGAATATCATAGGAACTGAGTGGCACAACATTCAGATCTCCATAAGTGACTAACCCATCCATAACCAATGGACACCTTTCTACCACTTCACTAACTTTTCTAAGAGTAATATAACCATGGGTAGATACAGGGTCAATCAAAATAGAAACTGATTGCTTAGCAATCTTACCTTCAACTTCAGCCATCGTTAACTGATGATCTTCCTGACGGTCCTCTAGTGCTGCATAAATTCTATGGACGGTCCTTGCTACTTGACCTGCTATTTCAGCTCCTTGGATGTTGTGAGCTTGCCCATACCCATTCTCAAGCAGACAGTTCCTACGCATATGCCATTCCTCCACATCCCCAAAATTGGAGTGGTTCTCTGTACTCCTTTGGATATCTTGGTTTGCCTTCCATCACTCTGGCTGGCTTAGCCACAGCTTGTGATGGTTTCCTTTGCTGATTTTGGAAGTGAGAAGGTTTGAAACCTTTCTTCCTTTGATCAAAATTTTCATTCCTCTTGTCCTTCCATGCCTTTTGGTTATTAGGTTTGCTTTTTTTCTGATTATAGCAATATTTGTCCTTCCTTATAGCCTCTTCTAGAGTTCTAGGTTCATCAAACTCAATCCTATCTTGGTATGACTGAGGTATCCCACTCAGAAAATGGTGAATTTTCACTTTATCATCCCTGATGTATTTGACATGCTTCAACAACTCCAAGAATTTTTTTGCATATTCTTCCATGGTCACCTATCCCAATTTCAGCTCATGGAATTTTTTGTTCTTATCATCATAGTACATGTTAGAGAGGTACTTCTGCTTGAAATACTCCTTGAACTACTTCCACACAATCCTTCTGTCATTCATCTTCTTCACTTGCCTGAGGTGCTCCCACCATATAAATTCTCTTCCATTCATATTGAAGATGGATACCCTTGCCTTCATATTTCTTGAGTAGTCTTGAACTTGGAAATACTTCTTCATCCCAAGAATCGAAGCTTCATCTTCTTAACTAGTCTTTACCTCACGATTAAAGGTAGGAGTATTTTCCTTCTCAAACTCATCATGTGAACTGTGTAGGTAACGCCTCTTCCTCTTATTTCTGTGAGATGAAGAGCTTCAACCCCCAATGGATCCTTCTGAGTCAGATGATCCACTAGAAGACTTTTTTCTTCTTCTGGCACCACTTCTACTTCCTTCCAGATTTGCTGCCTGATTCCCAGAGTTCATACTCCTTTGGATGTCTGTCAAACTCTATAGCATGGTTGCATTCAATCGATTCTTCTCTTCTTGATCTTTAATCATTCTTTTATCGTCTTATCTGTAACGTTTCATGTCCACCCTTAGGCTTCTCATGGTGGATGCAATATCTGGGGGAGTCTCTTGATATCTTCTCCCATTAGATTATGTTTCAACATTTCCAACTTGAATTTTTTCTCCCATGGAGTCTACCTCATTCTCATAGGGATCATGTTCATCATTCATGTTGTAGGTTCTCATGGTCGAACCAAACACCAACTTTTCCAAACTGCACTATGACTCTGTAAAAATGTGTTAATAAACATCATTGTTGGTTGTATAATAATGATGTTGCAACCAATAGCTTTGAAAACTATTCACTTGGCCCATCCAAGCCCAATGTTTTAACCAATAGCTTTGATACCATAGTGTCATGTATGTTCCCCTCTTATAGCACACTGTAGTGTACCCGCCCCTCAGCAGGAGCACATAAGGAGAGGAACGCAACTCTCTGCCCACTCTAATATACCATGATGTCCATGTACCTAGTGCCCATACAAAACACTTGATTGAAATGTAGACCCAGCCTAGATCCAAATCCTAGGCTCTATCAAGCGCCGAGAGGGATCAAATCTCCCGAGGTGCAAACCTCTTCTCGGGTATTACACTAAAGGAGTTTTGCACCTCAGGAGATTTGATCCCTCTTGGCGCTTGATAGAGCCTAGGATTTGGATCTAGGCTAGTTTCAGTGGTGGGAGGTGACACAAAAATGGAGTATATCCATGTAAGCTTAGTATCTTTAGTTTATGTAGTGAAATAATACATTTTAAATACCTAGACACAATTAGCAATCACAATCTCTCAAGTAGATTACATGATAATCAATTAAAATAATAAGTTACTGTCATTAGAGGGAGGGATCATCCACTCGGGGATTAGAGGGATTTTCCTACCAATCATTCTTAAGAGTGAATTGTGCAATTAAATTTTTTCATTGTCTCTGTAGAAATTAGAGGAATTCGGAGGAAAAAGATAATTTGAAGGTTTTGGCAACAAAAAAAATAACAAGGATTTTATGACCCAATATGTAGCACACCCTGTAAATAAGGATCTATATCTATTTATCCAGTAACTATAATCTTTTTAGAAATTTTAAAGTATAATAATGAATACACAATTTAAGCATATCTTCATTTGTTTCATTATGATTCACCGATGGATGGTACACTGTTCATTAAAAAACAATCTTGGGAAATGAAGGTATTGCTTAGTGTTTGAAATAATATATTTTTTGAAATTTAATTTTTTTTAAGGAGTTGTTTATTTTTTTTATTTTCATTTTTAATTGAAACTTGGTAAAAAAAATTAACAAATCTCCTTGAGTGAAATTTACCATGGATTGTTTAAGAAGCCTTGCATGGTTGTTTAGGAGGCCTTGCACATGGTTTTAAAACCATGTGCAAGGCCAAATTTTTGTAGAATGTGCAGAGGGAATATATACATGTAAGCTTACTATCTTTAGTTTTCAGTAATTAGAATTAAATCCACTTCCATGTAAGCTTACTATCTTTAGTTTCCAGTAATTAGAATCAAATCCACTCAGGAATTAGAGGGATTCGCCTACCAATCATTCTCAAGAGTGAAATGTGTAATTAATTTTTTTAAATGTCTGTGTAGGAATTAGAGGGATCAAATCCACTTTGAACTTTACGAATTCAAACCCAAAATTATGATTGGTTTATTTCTTTTTAGTTAACATTTAGTTTAAAATAATGGATCAATAGATTTTGTTCAAAGCAATTTATTTATTCTAAATTTGGGATTTTTTTGGAATTTTTAATAATTTTTTTTGGGAATTTGTTTTGGACCTTTTAATAAGATTTTTATAGACTTTTTAATAAATTTTGATTAGAATAATTTTTTTTGTTAAAATCTAAATTTGTAAATGTTTAAATTATATTTTTCCATTTATAAATAAATTCAGTACCAAACATATTATCTAAAAAACAATTAAAAACTTAAACGAGTTGGAATAAATATTGGTTAAACTAAATTGCTTCATATCCACAGCTTAGACCAGTTAAAGGAACATTTAATGCTACACGCTCAATGGTCAATGGTTAATATTTGCCACTTTAACTCCCACCTATCGTCCGTGCATAGGAGTAATGCCTACCTAAACCGTGAGAGCAATAAAGGTGAGGCATTTCTATCCAATGAATTAAGGCTTGTTAAGACTAAATTGTTTATAACCATAAAACACAGAGAATAGAACAGAACATGAATATTCATTATTATCCATATCATTCATGGATTTACTACGTAAGTCTGCATTGAAATCATGAATGATTCATTCAAACTCGATATAAATTTTAAGAAAAAGAAACATGCCAACTTCTTGGTGGACAATCTAATAATAGAGTGCTTTATCCTTTGCAAAATTTTAATATGATGCGAGCCCAATCCACTATTAGATATAATAATGCCAGCCGCTTTTCTCAGTTATTGTTTGTTGCTTTTAAACTTTTAAACCTGCACCCAAGATACTAAAATGAAATGTGCTGATAAATTTAAAACGTTTAGATAAAAACAAAAAAATGCCAACTTAATATAAAATTTAGAAATATTTGGGTTGTAATTGGATTTTGGTAATTTGAATATCAATTTCAATAAGCTGGTGTGGTATTCATAGTAAAACTGTAACCTCCATGGGATTGGTAAAATTTTAAAAAAATGAAAACAATAAATTAGAATTTCGAGTGTTTGGGAAAAGGCTGCGGAAAAAAATAATAGTGAAACAAATCGAAGTCTGAAGGACAGACCTCTGGGGTTTTATGATCAAATAAAAATATTAACGAAATTGTCCCGAATGAACTTGGCCCCAACTTTGAACAAATCGAAGTCTGAAGGACAGACCTCTGGGGTTTTATGATTGAATAAAAATCTTAACGAAATTGTCCCAAAGTTACAGTACCAAACATACTTAGAGCAAATTGAAGAGTGAAGGACAGACCAAAGCATGAGAGCCTAGTGCATCTATTAAGAAATAGCAATTAAAGAACAAAAAAGTGTAATATCTAGATGATAGAAAAGAGTATGAACCTGGCCAGCAGAATGACCTTCACTCCTAAGGAAACTGAAACTTATGAGAATTGGGCATAATCTTAAGGCATGTGTAGGCGGCAGGGGAGGACGCGGAGGGGAAGGGGCTGCCAGTGGAGCTGGAGCTGCCGAGGAGGGGAGGCTGCTACCAGTGGAGTTGGAGCTGGGGAGGAGGTACAGGCAGCCTGTTCTGACATGGTTCAGAGTTTTTTGAAAAAACAATTATGCAATGTTCACTATAAAAAATTCATGTTACTTGAAATGAAGAATTAAAATTATGCAATGTTCACCTTGTTAAGCGATCAAATTCCTAGTCTGGAATAGCTGCTTGATCAGATTCTTTGTCTCTAATAGCTCCTTGAGAATAATTATTATTTTTTATATAATATTTTTGTTGTTTGTATTAATATAGGGAGTATATTTCAAATGAAACGTTATGAGCTTACATTATTAGGCCGACAAAATATTTACTACTTTTTACATTAGTTATTCAATATTAAAAATTTTACATCAGGTTACAAGATCTCTCCCATAATATTCACTACTACTATCCCTATTATTTTTTGCCGACATGTTAGTAACGTTACATCACATTACAAGATCTCTCCCATAATATTCACTTTCATTATTATTTTTTGCCGACATGTTAGTAAAGTTACATCACGTTACAAGATCTCTCCCATAATATTCGCTTTCACTATTATTTTTTGTCGACATGTTAGTAACGTTACATCATGTTACAAGATCTCTCCCATAATATTCGCTTTCACTATTATTTTTTGCCGACATGTTAGTAACGTTACATCACGTTACAAGATCTCTCCCATAATATTCGCTTTCACTATTATTTTTTGCCGACATGTTAGTAACGTTACATCACGTTACAAGATCTCTCCCATAATATTCACTTTCACTATTATTTTATTTTTTGCTGACATGTTAGTAACGTTCCATCACGTTACAAGATCTCTCCCATAATATTCACTTTCACTATTATTTTTTGTCGACATGTTAGTAACGTTACATCACGTTACAAGATCTCTCCCATAATATTCACTTTCACTATCACTTTCACTATTATTTTTTGCCGACATGTTAGTAACATTACATCACGTTACAAGATCTCCCCCATACTGGGCTGTAGAGCGCCTCTCAGCACAATAATTTAAAATTTCTCTTTACTATCTCTTTAACATAGTCATGGGTCATGCTCATCCTTTTACATTCATGATTAAGCATAAACGTCAATGTAACAGTCGTTACACGTATCACATATCCATTCTATAAGCAAAAAATTCATTCTGCACTAAACCTAACTTTTCTGCCTTCCACCTTCCGCTGCGGACATCGGGAATGGGAAACTCCCAAAAATGACCACCTTGCCTTCTGAATTTTCGCCTTTCGACTACCGTCTTCCGCTGTGGACCTCGAAGGTCAAAAACTCTATGAAACCATCGTTTTGTCTTTCGACTTTCTGCCTTCTGAATTACGCCTTTCCGCCTTTTGACTTCCTCCTTTCCGCCTTTCGACTTCCTCCTTTCCGCCTTCCACTGCAGACCTTGGAAATTGAAAAACCCATGAAACGATCACTTGTCTTTCGACTTTCTACCTTCTGACTTCCACCTTTCTGCCTTCTACTGCGGACCTCGGAAATTGAAAAACCCATGAAATGATCACTTTGTCTTTTGAATTTTCGCCTTCTGACTTTTGGCTTTCCGCCTTCCACCGTGGACCTTGGAAATCAGAAAAGTAACTTTTTACCTTAACCTTTTTCCCACTTTTCGCCTCCCACCTTTTGCCTCTCGCAGGAGGTTTTCATGGTGCAGAAAAAACACTTTTACCTTAGAATTTCTGGCTCTTTTTACACTTCCAACTTTCTCCTTTTGCGGGAGGATTCTGAGGTGCGAAAAACCAACATTTCTTACCTTAGGATAGCTACATTTATGATCATGTAACCAGGATTTTAGCCTCCATGATCATAAGCAAATGCAGTGGAAAATAAAAGGCATAAACAGATGCAAATGCAGGGACATTTAAAGAACAATAAACTCTACTTAATTCATTCATAATCATTCAACATAAACATTATATTCATAAGCAAATACATTGCAGAAATAACACAACAGAGAATACTTATCTTGGATATGAAGTTGCCCCGCAACTAGCTATGTCGCTGCAACGTTCCACCCAACCATAGGCTAGTTGTGTTCATCAATCTCTCAACACAATTTCACCCCCGAGATGGGAATGAATTCCACAAGGAACTAGGGAACAACATTCTCACACATAGCCAGAACACATCAAACAATGTCAAGCCAACCTACAGTTGGTTTATCAGACTGCCCAACCAAGCCAATACACAATTGGGTTTATCAGGCTACAGGAAAACAAGCCAAAACTATGTTGGGTTTATCAGGCTACTTAGCCAAGCCAACTAACAGTTGGGTTTATCATACTGTACACGGTCAATCCAACATTTACATTAAGGACCAACCAAGCCAACATATGGGTTTATCGGGATACACAGCCAAGCCATCTCACTGCTTGGTTTATCAGGCTACTCAGCCAAGCTAGCATTCACAGTTGGTTCTATCAGGCTGTCTAGCCAAGGATCACACATGGCCAAATGCATAACAAGAAACAAGCAAGCTAACTACCAGTTTTGTTTATCAAGATGCTCAGCCAAGCCAATATACGATTGGGTTTATCAGGCTGCCCAACCAAGACAATATACGATTGGGTTTATCAGGATGTCAGCCAAGACAATCTACCTTTGGGTTTATTAGGAGGCTAAGGCAATGGAAAGGAAGAATAGAGAAGCTAGTGGCTCATTCAAGAGCTAGGGACACCTCCACAAGATCTATCTGGCCTGGCATCCACAATACCTACAAAACCAACACAAGGAAGTATCACTTTATCTGCTACACAACTCATCAGGTTATGCCTTCCCTTCCAGTTCTCTTCAGGGTGTGCAGAGAATATCCACCAGCCACTCTTATCTTTTTGTGAGGTTCCTCTCTACACTAGGTTTATCAAGCTCATTCGGAGTCTCTTCCATTCCTAATTCTTGCATACTATTAAGACCCAAACCAGGGTACACATCACAACAACCACAAGGAGATACAACAACACAAGGCTCCATGTAACACCCCAGTTTTGACCCCATGGTATTGAATTGAATATGATGTAAATATTTTTATTTGATCATGGTGTGGAACCCAAGGCAAAGGCCCCACCATGGATTTAGTGTCTTATGTATCAACGATTAAAATCAATGTCGATGGTTTATGTGCTAGCCAGGCACGATATGCTTGAGACATCATGTAAAATGAAAATGAATCAAAATACCACAACTAGTTATGCACCGCAACATTAAAGAGATGGGGGTATGATTTATAAGGAATAGGGAGGGGGAAATAATCAAACCCTTGAGCCAATGGGGAAACCCAAAAGTCTAAGGGGAAAACCCATAAAATGGTCAAATACCCTTTTTGTCTTTTATGCCCAGTCATCTAAGTTTGTAAGGGAAGTTATTTCCTTGGGATGGGAAGGGTATGGAGGTCAAATTCGAAATGGAGATTCCATCAGTCTTTGGGAAACGTGTTTTTGACTTGTAGGGCAAGTAAATGCTTGGGAAGGCATGCCCAAACCATTAGGCACCCATGTCTTTCATTTTCCTTACCCCATTCTCACTCACATGGGTTCTCTCACGCAGCAGGAAGGGGCTGAGCTCTCCCCTTCACGATTTGGCAGTTTTCCCATGTTTCTCCATGGTTGGGGAAGTCATTTTTGTGATGCTGAGTGCATACGCAAGAGAGATTCACGTTTTAGTGTTTGTTGGGGGGTGTTTTTGTCTCCCTCATGATTTGGGTCGTTTTCTTCATTTTCCCATGCTCAGAATTTGTTTTCTGTGTTGTTGGGAGAATGGGAAGGAATGGACCACGATTTTGGGGTTTGACATGGTCATTTTTCCTCTATGAGCAAGCTGGGAGCTTCCTTCATGTTTTTTCTGCATTTTTCTCACTTTCTCCAAGCTGGGAAACCCGTTTTGTTGTTGCTGTGTGAATGGCCTGAGGAGATTCACGATCTGTGGGTATGGGGAGGTCGTTTTTGCTCCCATGGTGCCATAAACATTTTCCTGGATTCAGATCTATGGTCTGAGGGTTTGCAGAGTTCGTTTTGCCTCAGTAGAGCCATTGAACGTTTTGATAGAATCGTATTGTTCACTCAGGGTGTTTTTCCCCTAATTGCCCTTTCTTTTTTTGGGTTCCCAAGACGTTTGGACCTTACCCAGCAATGGCATTTTGTTGTTGGGTGCATGCTTGGTTTGGCTTGGCTACATAAGTCCAAGGACCCGTCCATGTTATTGGCTTGTTTCCTTACAGTCTGTGAAACCCAACGGTGTGTTGGCTTGACTGTGAACGTATGGTTTTGGCTATGTGTGAGCCTGTTGTTCCCTAGTGCCTTGTGGAATCATGCCCAGCTTGGGGGTGGTCCTGATGCTGAGAGATTAATGAGCACACTGGCCTATGGTTGGGTGGAACGTTGCAACGACGTAGCTAGTTGCGGGCTAGCTTCTTTTCAAGATAAGTATTCTTTCGCATTTTATTTCTGCAACTGTATTTATTTTATGAATTACTATGAACATGTTGAATGCTTGAATGAATGTTTTTTCTTCCATTTTATATTGAATTATGCATCTGTGTATGCTTTTAATTCAATGCATTATTATTATCATGTTCATGGTGCTAGATTGCCCGTTTTGACAACAGGAACACCCTATTCGCATCCTCTCCATCATCGGTATGAGGGGTGGGGATGTGACACTCCACTTTAAAACACATACAACCAGGTTTTCATACCACTCTGTAACACAAGAGAAACACTGCAGAACAACCCGCTCTACGACTCAAGAGAGTGAACAATGCCCAATTGATCAGAAGAATAATTGTGAATAATGAACAATGAACGCTGAGGAAAAAAAAACTTCCCGCAACTGAGGGAAAGACAGATTGGCATGCATCGACATGCTTACTTGCTTCAGAAGCAATAATGTGGCTTCCCTAGACTGCAGACTTGCTCAGACTGCAGGCTGGCTCAGTCACGAAATCGACTTCTGTGCCTTTCTTTTCTCAAGGCATTATCTTCCTCAACAAACTTCTGGAAGACTTGAATGATTGAGTACAAGGGACGAAAAAGGGTAGATGGGATCTTACGGGTTCCCCCATCGACATTTGGCCTCACCATATGGCTCAGGATTTTGACCAACTTCCCTCCCTATTCCTTGTGAAATCATGCCCCCATCTCTTACATTGCAGTGCATATCTAGTTGTGGTATTTTATCAAATTGCATACTACATGGTATCTTCAAAAATACCATAACCATCGACATCAACCTTGATCACTGATACAAAAAACACCAAGTCAATGGCAGGGCCTTGGCCTTGAGCTCCTTGCCATGATTTAATACAATATATACATCATGTACAATTTTAATACCATGGGGTGTAAAACAGGGTGTTACACTTGGTTACTGGAAGTTCGAGCTTTGAAGTCACGTATCAAAAGGATATTTCCTTCCTTCCTTAAACAAGAAATATCATGTTTTAAATGATCATAAAGACAATTTTTATCTAAATTGTTTTTTTTATAGAAGTTGGAATTAATGGGGGCAAAATAACAAATTGTTATGTACATTTTTTCATCATTAATGTCTGTGATCTCTATCCAAATAAATTGTTTGTAAGGGTCTTTCTTAGAAAGCTTAACATGTGGGGATATGTTCTTCCTAATTAATAATAATAATAATTATATATTTTTAAGGTCATCGCCAATCGAGACACCAATTTGTGTATGAGACCCCTTGTGTGTGGGACAAAGGACCCCCTCTGTGCAGTGATTTAACTACTAAAGTCTACAAAGGTGTACATACCCTACCTCCCTTTGGGTTTGAACCTGTGACCTCCTAGGAGGAAACACATGCTCTTAACCATTAGGCCCACTCAAGTTGTACATTATCCAATAAATTAGAAAAAAATGGAAATGCAAGTTTTGAATAATTATATTAAAAGTTAAATTGTGTTATTTTATATTTATTAATTCAACAATGGAAAAAGATACAGGGATTTCATTAAAAAATGGAGAAAATAATTAGAAGAGGAAATTAAATAATAAAAAATGAAGTATGGTAAATAATAACAATCATTTAAGAAACAAGGAATTGATTTAATTGCTAAGTGAGTGTAATGAAAAGGATGAAAATAACTAATGAGGAAAAATAGGAAAATTCTAGTATAGTTCAGGAAGGGAAGGATACATAAATATATTGGAAAACAGAGTTGTCAAACGAGGCTACGTTTTTCCTATCGACAATTGGAGATCAGTCGCCTCCGGTGACCCGCGCTGCCCCCTCCCCATTCTAGCTCTGTTGTTGCTAGACAAATCTTCGTTCAGAATTGACATTCAAACTAGTGGTCCCACTTCCTACTTCCAGCACCACCCACGAACCCAAATCAATGCATTAATGCATGCTTCAAACAACCCCTTCTCACTCGCATAGCCTTCTGTCATTCCCAAGCTCGAAATCATCCCGTGTTCCCTGTCTCGAGTCTTCTGAGAAGACACAGGGGTGTTTATTCCTCTTTGCATGTTTCTTCCTTCCAGAATCAATTCTTCTATTTAGTGTGTCTAGATGCCCTTCTTTCCATGAGCACCTCACTCAATATTCTTAGAATATTTTCCAGTTAATGTGTACTATCCAAAATGAATTACCATCTGACTATTTGTCACAAACCTCTAATTTCCACAATATAAAAAAAAATTGATACAAATATAACTATATAAAAACATCTTTATGTTTCTAGCATGTAATAGTTACTGTAGCACAAGTAAATTTATTGTTGCTTTGTATAGTCACTTACAATATTTCCAAAACTTCTCTTTGACAGGTTGCACAAACTATGGATGTTGCAAGGTTATTGGCGTGCTGCCATCATACCTCAAGGTGATGTTTTGATTATTTTTACATTTATCTTATTGTAAGTTTGATTAATGGATTTCTTAGCCCTCGGATAAGTCTTGGCCCTATTCTTCCCTCCCTAACTCCTTAAAAAAGATGTTTCAAAACCATAACTTAGGAAGAAAAGGGTTTGGGAGACTATGGTGCATAGTCTTGATCCTATTATTTAACACGTAAGAAGGTTTAAGGATCCAAGTTATAACCCTGGTCCTTGGCACAAACTTTAAAGTCTAAAAACATAAAACATAAGGTAAGGAGTTGGGACATGTGATGACCATATCTGAAGTTGATCTATGGCAACGTTTCTGTTGAAATGTTAATTATTAAAGCTTTGTTCGTGCAATAAAGTGGGGAGTACAAGGTTATGATTAGTTTTGTATAGTGGTTGACCTTATTAATAAATGTTTCCCTAATTGCGAGTTGGCAACGCAGCTAGGATTTTAAGGCTCGCCTGAGATTGAATCTTAGTCATCCACTTGTGCAGCATGATGGAAAGGGTTTTCAACTAGGGTTTAATGTTTATTTGCTTTGTCTGAACACTTCATTCTATGGTTATTCAGTCTGTAAGTTCTTGGTAGCAGAGGCTCTTCCCTCATGGGGGTTTTGGTAAGGTTCTTCAGGTGTAAGTGCTTGCTAGTCGTTAATGGCATTTTTATTGTTTGTCTTTGAGGTGTACTAGGGAATTTCTCCATTTTGATCGCCGCCAAATGCCCTAGCTAGTTGGTTGTCGTTACTCAAAACCTGGACACCTTCATCGGCCTTGCAACTTCCTTAACCAGGTAAAAGAAAAATTCTTAACTCTGTAAGTTGATTCGTTAAAGGGTTTTCTTTTCTGTACATTCTCGGGTCGTAAAGACTGACTGGGTTTTATTTTCCTTGCATGTAGAGGAGGGATAAGGATGTCCAGGAGGAGCCGACCCCTAGACCTCTCTGCATTCAAACATGGTAATGTTGTTTATTCTTTAGTCATTTCCTTTTTACTATTTTAATCAAATGTAATTATGATTCTAACTGTGTAGTGGGAAAATTTGCAGGTTTAAGGGACAATGGCGAGGATGGTGACATGGTCACCTCCTCCTAGGCCTGCTACAAAAATATACGAGGTGAATAACCTCAAGATCTTTTTACTCTGTTCAAATTATTTACTCATTTAGTGTTTTCACAGTTCTGACATTTTGCTATGGTTGGTTAACACAAGTGGATCTGGTGTGCTTCCCAACCTTAGCATTGGTTCGTTTGGCCCATGGTGACTTGGTTCGTTCTTGTGTGGAAACCAAGCCTTCGTCTCCATTGCAAGATAAGTGAGGACCATAGTTTCTGGTTTCTTTACCCTTATGGGTTTATACCTGACCAAACATAGGGCTTCATGACCTCTCTATTTATATTTTTTTAAACCCTTCCTGTATGTAATGTTTTGTATTTAAGGAAAATGTGGGTGCCATCCTTGATGGGATTACCACCACTTAGGGTCAGTCTTGGTTGTGAGAACATTTTGTGGGTTACGATGTTTGAAAACAGTGGAGGCCATCTATTCATATTTCTATTAATGTTCATGTGTTCTGAAATAAGTAATAGCTATCTGTAATTTTTCTTAATGCATGCACAGAAATACATTACTCATTGATAACTGATAATTTTTGCTCCCTGGGGATAGGTTAGTTAGTTGTAGTTATTTTCTGGTTGTTTGTGATTTAGATGCAAGAGAGGTAAGCCGAGAGGTAAGAACCTGCGCATCACATTGTGACACTCCTCGTTATCTCTATCAATTTGCATTTTTAGATAGGCACTTGCACATCATAACTTAAACACAAAAAACTAAAATATACATGGTGGACCGGGCCGTAACCGGTAAAATATTTTAATTTTTTACTTGACCTACGGTAGTCGGACCGTAAACCGGACGGATTCCCCATACCAAACAGTCAAAACGTTTATTGGGGTGAATCCCTAACTGTTGTTACTTGCGATTTTCCAGGCCTCAACACCATCTTCAATGGACTTGCATCCACTTTGATTTGAACCATATGTGTGCATTTTTATGTTTTAAATAAAATGCAACCCCTAGGGTTTGTTCTATTCTAGCATTTTAGTTTTAGTAATGATGAATCCTGTCATTAATTATGTTTATGAAATGGTTGTTTTAAATGATACCTCCTCTCACGATATTTAATCATGGATGCCATCTAACGTTGGTCGTACTTCCATGTATGGATAATTAGATGGTTTGCATTGGTTGTAACAGATTTGATTAAATTCTGTAGAGTAGATTTGGTTTTAAAGTAAGAATGAGTCGTGGGTTTAGCTGTGAAATCATGAGCTAGATGCTTAAAGCAATCATGGTAGTATACAAAATATTTTATGTTGATACCCTCGACTTTAGTCGGGGACTGCTAGTTGATTATTAATTTGGTGTTTATGGTTCATTATTTCGTATAATTAGATATTTATGAACTCATATATTGCAACAGTAATTATTCCACGGGATCACGATGAGTCCCGATTTGGCATTCCAGATCTGTATTAGGGGTTTTGAATATAGATGAATTAAATATATTTTGGATTCTTGACTCTTAACCTGTTATGAGAATAACCATCTTTGTAGTACTTTCGATTATCGGTTAAGCAGTAGGATAAATGGTTGTGTTATTCAATTTATTTCGTTTTGACGATTTCTCTGTGAGTTTGTTATAAAAGCTAAAAAAGGTTATTTCTATATACAGTGTTGTAAACCACTAAGCTTATACTAGAACATAATATGATTATGCTTTTTAAATAGTGATATTAACATAATATGTTGTGCACATAAGCCACTTAATATATACCATGGGTGCATCCATGGAGGTGGGTAACAATTTTTGGCAAAACGATTTCGGAAAAATGCAAAACATGCACCCTCAATCGAGTTATTAATACCTCGATCGAGGGTTTAATAAAGCTTGGATCAAGGTTTTTTCAAACCCTTGATCGAGCTTTTGATAAACCCTCGATCGATCTACTACTAGCTCGATCGAGGGTTAAACAAAACCTTGATCGAGGGTTGAACAAAACCTTGATCGAGGTCCTTGTTAAAAAAAATTTATAAAAAAGGCCGCAGGCAGCCGCGGGCATTCCCTATTTTCCACACTGCAACCTCTCGATCGAGCTGCGACAGAGAACCCTCAATCGAGCTACTGCAACCTCGACCGAGCTCCTGTGCAAGGGATGCCCACCTCCGCCTTCCACCATGATGTCGGATCCTAGAGGTAACACCCAAAACTTCTATTTTGAAATTTAAATGAAACGTTACTTTGTTTTTTTTTAATGTTAGTTTGAAATTGAAAAACATAATTTTTATTGATGTTTTTAGGTTTTTTTTTGTCTAATATGTTTGAAATGTGTGCCGACGAGCAGAAATGCTGCCGGAATTTTATAAAATCATAATTGATAAGTGATAGGTAATGAGGAACACAAAGACAATGAACATGAACCCAAAGATATAATAGGACTGATGCAACCACAATGAAGTTAAGATGAAGAGAAGTTCAATGAATACAACTCCAAACGAAAAAATACCTCCAATTACTATCTAGAAAATGGGCCACATATACCAAGCATATCCTGGAATCTACCTGTGGATTTTATTGGTTTCATTGGATCTTCAATTGCAAGTTTCTTGTATCCAAGGTAAATACCCACAAAGACCAATGACATAGAAACTCTAAACCATAAAAGGGCCAAAGCAAACAGAGTCCCAGAAGGAACTACAATAGATGATTTCTCACTCCATATCAGTGCATTGAGAATAAACAAAATGCAAAAAGCAATGCCTACGCCCTAAAAACAAGAATAATGTATTAAG
This sequence comes from Pseudotsuga menziesii, assembly GCA_001517045.1. Classification (NCBI taxonomy): domain Eukaryota; kingdom Viridiplantae; phylum Streptophyta; class Pinopsida; order Pinales; family Pinaceae; genus Pseudotsuga; species Pseudotsuga menziesii. Next base: position 196,672 of record LPNX010766596.1, read on the forward strand.
CATGGTCTTTCTCCATTATGTGCCCTTGAAAATATTATATAGACGTGATGAGGCATACCCATAAACACCCTTAAAAGTAGCATCGTTGTCATCAAACCTCCACAGTTCGAGGGAGAAAGGAAATCAAGGATGGAAAATGTCATTGTCACTAGTGTCATCGCAAAAACTAATACTCTAGTCCCCACATAGACACAAAGTAAGCTTGCATTCATTGGATCCATGAACACATCTCCATGGACTAAATTCAATCCTATTTCCTCTTGAGCTTCATCTTGTGTTTATAATTGGTTATATTTTGAGATATCTAGGTACATTGTTCACATCATGATCATTGCAACCATTCCATAAAGAAACAAAACAATCATCAATGAGTTGATGATAAAGAACCAATGGATACAATCGTCTATCGTAATAAGGTAAGTATCCCAACGAGATGCCCATTTCACAAGGCTATCATGCAAGATCCAATTATAATTAGAGGCAAAGAAAAATGCATAGGCTTAAAAGGCAAAAACTCAAGAGCCAACATATCTTGAAAAGACCATAAATGAGATGAAACTATAGTAATAGGACTCTAGGTAATACTTGAAATGTAACATCATAAGTCAATATGATTTATTTGTCTTCCACAACTTTTTAAGAAGTCTCAAAATTTGAAACTGTGCACTTGGTATTTGGATCATAGGTTATCACATATTGTGCTGAATACAATGGGAAACTACGTTAAATACTTTAACCACCTCATTTGTATGTCTGGCATAATCAATTGGGTTTCTACCAAAAATTATCTCCATGATAAACACCCCAAAACTATAGACATCGCTCCTCTTGTTGAACATTCCAGTACTAGCATACTCAGGTACTACGTACCTACAAGAAAGACACCAAGCAAATGGTATTCATCATTAAAAGATTTTTCTTTTTCTAAATATGGGATAACATAAGGTTTCAAAATTGCATGCATTAAACATTGATTAGAAGAGGAAAACCAAACCCAAAAGTCCCAACATATAGTCTATGCAAAAGGTCTTCCTCTTCCTGCAACAAACCTAAAGGATTAAAAATTGCACCATTACTTTTTCATTGTTCAACACATCATATTATAACTTAACATAGCTTTTATAGGTGAAGCATGATCGTACAAAAGAAATTACGTGAACATTTAAAATGACATGTGTTGTTTGAGAATGCCACAAATGATGTGCACTGCCTGATATTGTTTGAGAATAACCACAAATTCTTGAACCATCTTATATTTCTCATCGGCATGCCCCAAGTCTCCACAATAACATTTCCCCCATGTATACACCTATGAAGATTAACAATCCCATCAAAAATGTTAATCTGACTATATAAATTTCTACATATCAGTATTGTTGGTCTATGCTTTTACACTTTTCTTATTAGCTTTATTAGATTGGATATCTACATGCTTAGTCACAACCTTATGTTTAAATTTTCTTATTTTAGCATCTTTCAAGGACTCACTTTCACACTCAGCGAGCAATACTCTGCATGCAGCAGAGTAATTAATGCGACGACGGTCGCACTGTCCGCCGTCGGATCGCTCTTTGGAACGGATCCGACGGGGGACAATGCGACCGTTGTCGCATTAAATACTCTGCTGCATGCAGAGTATTGTTCGCCTTCACACTCTCGCATTGTACCTTTTTTTTACTGGATGCACGTGTTAGTCCCATTGACATAATTTTGTAGTCATTTGTCAAAAAAATTAATGAAACTATCTCATTTTTTCTATATGGCAAAGTACAATTGAGAGAATGTGTTTGCAAAGGGAATCAAATCAAATCTTAAAGTAACATCATCATAGAAAATGCTAGAAAATTGGATAGAGTCTAGGCAACTGGCCTCAATGTAATGTTACGAGTCTCTATTTGAATAAGCAAAAGATTGGGATCATTCATCCTCTGAATTAACCAAGTTAAAGTTTTTTCCTTTTTAATATTAAAATAAGAAAGATGAAGTCAAAATCGAGCAAAGTGATTTCAGGTTCAAGCAGTTTTGAGGATTAGGAAGCAAACATATCCCAGAGAAAATAATACACAAAGAGAGCCAATAATGTCAAAGATACACCTATATACAAAAGAAAGAAATTACACAACAGAAAAGATAGAGAAAAGATACTTGGATCACTGATTATTCCATGATGTGATGAACATGTAATACATAGTCAAATCCATGAGGTGGGAGATGTTGTTTGATAATTCACTTAACTCCCCAATACCTAATATGCAATTAATGACATAATAATGTTATAAAATGCTTGTATCTAAACTTAAAAACACATGGATAATGAGCGAACTAATTAGGGTTAGAGCATGTGGTTTTGACAATCAAAGAAAGAAAACATTTGCATCCTTCTTTATAATTCCATTCCTTGTCACGAAAACCATTCTTTAAGGTACAATTAATAATAGCAAAATAAATAAGATATTAAATTCAAGTTTCCCATTCTTTTCAATCTAGATATTATATTTAGAAATGCCATTATATCCAATCCATATATTATATTTGGAAGTGTCATTTCATAATTACATAGATGCATTTAAATTCTCACTAGATGCAATTTCAAATATTTGAGTAGCCAACATTATAAATATGGCTTCAATTCCATGTTCCACTTCACATTTGCTTATTAAAAATGGAGACTCTACCCATTTTAACACAAACACAACCAATAACTTTAGAAGAGATAGAGAAACAAAATAATAACTTGCAAGCATGCCTTTCACTTTGCCTACATTGTATAAATTAAAGGCTCACAATATATTACTACTGCACTTATTGGTTGTCTTGTAGATAAATAGGTTACACTTGCACATTTCAAGCAAAATATCATGCGGTATCTCCTTTAGGATTTTAAAGGATTTGAAGTCTTATTATTATAGACTAATAAGCAAAAGAGAAGTGACTGCATGACAATGTTCCAGCAATGAAATGGTTTCATTGATATATCTATTTTCTCCTTCGGTTTCCTTTTGTTTCGGCTAGACAATTTACTTGATTATAGTTGTTATTTATGATAGATCTAAAATAAGGCCATGAATAATGCATATGTTGATTGACAAGTGCTAGGTAATGGTTAATGCATTTAGATCTCACATTTTGGACATTCTAATAAGAGTAACATCACATAGGAAAGCTCAATTGATTGATCTAGACAAACTCCAAAGCACATAAGTTCAACCAGAATAAGAAAGTATTTTAGCATATGGTCAAAGTAGATAATAAGACAAGTGGACAAACACATGGAGTTAACGATGTGATAAAAAGAAGGCTGAGACTTTGTGAAACAAGTGTACAAGTGGAAGTTTCTAGTAAGGCTAGAACTTTGGACCAGATTTTGAACTTTGTTGTAGTCAACATATCCAAATCAAGTAGCAAGAATCTTGAATATCCTATAGCGTGTAGCCTATGGGTATAGCCATGGACATCATAATACTGTTGTAATATAATAAAATTTCATTTTATGAATTGAACAAAAAAAAGTCATTCGCATAAGCCTAGTCACAGTAAGAGGATTAGATACAATTTTTGTCAATCAGGTGACAAAAAAAACAAATAAAATCATGAGAATTTATAACTTTAAATGAAATATATTGACAACTAAAAAGTTTCACCAATGTATCAAAAGCAAGTGTATTCACTTTTCCATGATTTCAAAAATAGAAAATGGACTTGAAACAAATATTACAAAATTGACTTTCATGACTTTCGACCATTATCAATTCTACCACACATCCTATGCTTCATAAACACCCCTAAAGTAAAGTGTTAAAAAAACTATGCTTCATAAACATCCCTAAAGTGAAGTGTTAAAAAAATTAAACTAATATGCATTAGACAAAAGTTAATAGTTAAAAAAATATAAAAAATATAAATACTTTGTAAACAATAAATCTAACATTAGAACCATTTTTCTATATTGTAGACCATTAAACATCCATTTTTTAAGATAGAGAAATCCTCAACAACATTTGCTAACAAGCCTGTAGTATGAAAAGTACAAAATTATTTTGAAGTTCCAGTAACCATGTATTCCCCGAGAAAGAGGCTCCCAATTTCAGCTGATGACTTGCCTGAAAAAGCAAGGCACCCACTCATTTCAATTTTAGTCAAATGTTTTGTATACAAACAAGGGAGGCTGCTGAGCAGCAAGTCCCTGCCTAACTAGATTTCTTCGATGAAGTCAGATCATAACTAGATTCCTTCCAGATCGTAAGGCCGCATTTACTTGCTCCCTCTTAGGATCGTGCTTCTGATAATGTTTTTTTTTGGGGGTGGCCTTTGTTGATCCGGGGCTGATTGAAACTTGAACGGTTCGGGTTGAGACGCTTGCTGCTGCGATGGCTGGGTAGGAGCTTGACTCATTGTGGATGTATCCATATTATGTTTTCGTATCCGGATTTGGGTGACTCTATCCCATGGCTGAATTTATTTCCTGTAGTCTTCGTTGAAGATGTCATCTTGGATACAGGCAATATTTGGTTCCAATTTTGGGACGGTAGAGAGTGATAACTTTGGCGAAGCAGCCTTCGTTTCCACGATAGGAGTACACATGGATACCTTAGGTAGTATGGGCTCAGGAGCGTGGGTTCTTGGTGATGAATCTCAAAGGGTGATTCTGCAGGTTTAGATGATGAGTGAAGGTGTTAGGGGCCAATCTCTTCAATCAAAGGGGCGAGGCATTCTACCTCTGAATACCTCCAATCTCCAACTATCGATCCCATCCGTCGTCATCTGGGGCCATTATTTATGTTCTCGCTGCCTCTGATCCATAAGCAAGGAACTAGAATGAATAAATGAAGAAAAAGGTGCAGAGGAAAAGGATTACCGCAAGACGTGCTGACCGCCGGGCTTTATTGGTAGGGGGGTATGAAATCAGTTGAGAATCAAGTTGATAGTCTAAAACAGTATAGTGATACTATCATTTTTGGCTCCATACCCAATAGCATGCTTTTACGTTAATGGGACGTTAGGCAGTGGTAGAAGTTTATTTAGTGCGTGGGGATTAGAGATACGAAACCCAGGCAGTGTGTTGCTTCACATGTCATAATGCCAAGGATATTGGCTGCCCAGTGTCATTTGCATGTCAGGAAAGTGTTTACATTTTCTAGGCTTCGCACTACCTATCTCTGGATCCATATTAAGGTAGCACGTAAAGGTTTACATTTTCCAGGCTTCACGTGTCATAAAAATGAGTTCACATGTCCAACATGGTAGCAGGTAATTAAGATTCTGAATAAATCGCAACAAACACAAGAAGTCAAGTCTCCAAGCTAGAAGCATACAAATTTTATGAAAAGGTGTTCCAGGCCAGACACACGTTGCTATCATGCAACTGCATGCATAACACCTAGATACCTAAGATTGTAGATAACCAGTCGGGGCATTTGAATCCATCAAATGTTCTAATTGCTTCCAATGGGGC
>LPNX010766614.1:8825-107001 GCA_001517045.1 Pseudotsuga menziesii
ATAAAAAAACATCAGGGCCCAGCAACAACAAATAACACCACAATGCATCTAGTTCCGAATGGCATTAGCTAAAACCCCTAATGACAATAAGAAAACCAAGCACCATTTCCAAGAACCTGCGCAATCTGATCTATGTAATGATCTACCCCATGTATGAATTGGGTTCCACCTCCTGGAAATTTGAATTTATCTTTATCTAATACAATCCAATTTTGACCACCTTTATCTTCCACCAAACGAGTATGTGGGACATTATTGTACCAGACCTGCAATGTGATAAATGAGCAAACAGTGCAAATGTCAGAATGAATATCAATAATAAAAATAAAATAAAGTTAGCCGCTTACACAAGATAAATCATGCATAGTTGAGGACCACAAATTCAATCTGGTCAGAATACAATACCGTGCAAGTTGACTTGATGGTCTAGTTGAGGCATGTTGGTCCTTCATTTCTGTGTTAAGGATGTGATGGTGCATAATCACTAGAGTAGTGTTAGGTCCATACATATCACTACTACACGAGACACCTATTTTGATGATTCCAAGAATGGAGTGTAGGGTATATCATGAAAGTCATTTGGAGTAGACGTTGACAAACATTGAGGATGTGATTCCTCACCACCAAAAAGAAAAAAAAGCATGGAAGTTAGGTAATTGTGGAACTTACATGTCAAAAAGTGGTACATGAAAGACAATAAAGTCCATTGTTAAGTACCCAATTGGTAACATAATAACTTCTAGATCCATAACCTACTCAAAGGTGATGCTTATAAATTGTAAATGCAAATATTCGAGGTACGTTGTTGTTGGATTGGTCGGTGATGTTGTTATTGTTGTTGTTTGTTGCTATTAAGAGTTTTTGGGTGTTTATTGATCCTCCTGGATAGTTTCTATGCTTTGTATTTCATATTAGGTTGTTGATCTATTATTGTTACCCTTATATTTTTTTGGAGCCATGTATTTATTTTTGTTGGAGTATAATGCATTGGTGTCGATCTTTAAAATTGAGCTCATGTATCTATTTTATGTGGATGATGTATATTTACTATTAGAAATATCTTAGGTTGTGGTGAACGATCCTTCATAGATTTAGTATGTTGTGTCCTTAAAATATTGAATAGTTAAAGGTAAGTATAAATGAATGTCTAAAAGAATAATTTCAATTATGCCCTACTTTGTTATATGGCCTCATATTATCTTAAGGTTCCTATAATCCAACTTGGTGAGACCTTCCCTACAATAAGAGATTGATTTTATAACTTCATACTACAATGCCTATGTTGCACACATAAGTGGACCCAAGTCTATATTTTAAGCTAACATAATTTGGTTTTGTTGTTGAGACCCAACCATGATAAGCACAATACCTTAATACTATGGAGAATTGACTTGCCAAGTCTAACTTGCAAGATTTATTTAATGAACAAATGGACCCTTTTGCAAAGCCTAAGGATCTATTGCTTGGGTGGCATGTACTAAATTCTAAAGATCTCTGGTTGTTGAATATATATACAACGTTTTCTTGGTAAATGTTCTAATAATATGTCTATAAAAGAGATTGGGGAGGCTTGAGGATCACCCAAGTTTTTCCCTGAGAGATGGGAGGGCTATAATCTAGAAAGGAAAGAACCCAATAGCCTTGCAACGGTGTGATGACTGAGTCGTTTAAGATACTACTGGTAAAAACTACATTAAAGGGATATATAGTTCTCTTTGTTTTCTTTTCTCTTTTATATATTAGTGATTATATATCCACAAAATAAAATACAATAATTACAATAGATCCAAATGATAATGTTAAGTTCCACCATCCAAAGGGTGGAACTCTTTCACTCATTCTAGGAGTTTGTTGCAATTTATGCTAATTCGTGATTGCCTTTTGTTTTGGTACTCTTTAAACTATAGAAAACAAAGTCATGCTATCTAATAATAACCACCTGTAATCTCTTGCAACGCCCCAAATATAGATGATTGCATTATGGAAAATTCCATCCCCTGCAACACTAATGTCAATGACAATTTTAGTCTAGATGCACAAGCATCAAAGTGGTGGCATTCTCTCACTTATTTAACATTTTCTTATATTTTTGGCACTTTATTTGTTTGAAAAATATGTTGGTGCTAATATACCAATTATACCTCATCATATATGGATATTTTAGTTTGGAAACTCCTAAGTATCTCTCCTTTCATGAATTTAATATGCTTTACACTAGGAGGTGAGAGGAAAATATATCCAATGTGTGTGATTCCAACATTGTCCATTCCAAAAATTTACTAATTTTATGATAACATCTTTTGTTTTATGTTCCTTTTTTGGTCTAGTTAGTACTATTTCAACACTTTGAAATTGAATTGCTTGAGACAACAACAATGACATGTTGCATTCAATGTCCTAGATATGGATTATTGTAGTATGTTAAACCTTACTTCCCACAATATTGTCTGCATTGGCCTTGTTACTATAGACATGCATGCATCTAAATGATGGCATTGCCTATCATGTTTAATAATCTCTTAGATTCACTGCAATTTTTTTTTCCACAAGTAATTATATCTAGATCAAAGTTGAATATACATTTTTGTGGATGTTAGCAAGGCGTTTCCTCGCCTTATTCTTGCATGAGAATATGCAATAGTGTTTTTGAGAGGGGTGTTGGTCATATATTCCATAGGGATGCTAATTCACTCACAAAGACAAAGATGGTGCATGCACTAGTGGAAAATGAGAGATTAGTGACCAGGAGACCACAATTTTTGGTCACCATAGTTTTTTTCAATGGGTAAATGACCAAAATTGATAAATTTTAGTGAGCTAACTAAAAAAGACCAAGATAAATGACCACTTTTGGTCACGAGATAAAAACTAACTTTAAACGACCAAGATAAATGACCAAATTTGGTCATGGGATATCTAGACAAAAAATGACCACATAATAATTGGTCATTTATTTGGTCATTTTTAGTTGTCACTCCGGAAATGAAAAAAATTACAAATTTGACAATGAATTTGTACATTTTTCTAAATTCTAACATATATATAATATATATTTACACATCCCTATATTAACAAAACTGAATTAATGCAACCCAACTATATGTTATTTTGGACATGACCTTGGCATATAAAAAACCCCACTAAACCTTGGCATATAATGTTAATTATAAGGCTAATTTGCATGACCTTGACATATAATTATAGTTTTTATATGATAATTTGGACACGATCTTGGTACCTTGGCTAATTAAATTGGTGGAATCCACACAAGTTAAAGGGTATTTTGCTATTTGGACCACCGGTCGTTATAGAAAAAATTATATAATCTAGACCTTAGAAGATCAACTAATATAATATGGGAGCAATAAAAATTGTCATCATCATATTATGCACTCAAAATGGACTCAATTCACATAATGAACTCAGTCTTAGAATTAATATAACCTACAAGACATTTGAGGATAACAAAAACATGTTGACCATCGACTCCATAGACATTTTGTACCCATCTATGTATTGTTTATTAAAATATATATTAAAATAATATAAATATATAAACTCATTAGAGTTAATATATAAATTAATTTACCATATAATTTTGTTATCTTAAAAGCCTATAAATATTACATACAAAATAATTAATACAAAACATTTTTTCTATATAACATACACACATATAATAAAAAATACATTTAATACAAAACAATATTAAACCAATATAATAATAATAACAAAACAATATATTATATTGTAACGAAGTATACAATATTGTAATAAAACTATATTATACATCTAAACATAATATTGTAACAAGCTCCATTAACAATATCGAACCAACCATACCTAAATACTCCTACATTATGGACTAACTATGCCGATTAATTCTTCAACCTCCAAATGGGAAAGTGATTAATAACAATGGACCTTGCATACCATGAACTAGCCAGGCAGCGCCAATGATTAATGATGGGAATATTTTGCAACCCTGCACCAGTTCAAGTAGCACCCCGCCAAATCGATATTTGGTCCCAAATATTTCCCTTTGGCAAGAGCAAGTGGTTGGTTGCTTGTGAGAGAATGAATTAGGCCTAAGAGGCATCTTTGGGCATTTATTAGGCCATGCAGATTGAAATTGAGACACCAGTTGAAGGGTTTTAAAAATTGGGTATATATTTTCAATTGTTGCCATGGATAGAAGGGCATTGGAGCAAACTTGGCAGATTTGAAGAGGCATGCATAGAATTCTAAAGCATTGGAGTTGAATTTGTAGTCGAAATCCCATTCACAGGTTAGTAAATTCCATTCTTTTTAATAAACTTTAAATACAAGGTTTCTCTGCTTTAGTTTTTTCCTATGAAAAAAAAATGACAGTCCACATTATAGAATACACCTATTATTACATGGTTTCTCTGGTTCCCCATAAATTTTTTCACTGGTTCCCTTAGACAGCACAACAATATTGTCCCAAAAATAGATGATTGTATATTTAATTGAGCCAATGTTTATAGCTTGAGACAAAATTGACACAAATTTTAAAACCAACTCTCTTTAACTAGGCCTTCCATCAGGGCATCTTCAAAAGGAATGTCTTCTAGGATAGAATCTAAAATTATGTATTCCATTCCTTCACTTCCCAATGAAGGAAGATACTGCTTTTGGACGTTTAATATGAATCCAGTCTCTTGAGATTAAAAAAATGATTATGTTCCTAATCAGTAACCTGGAGCTTCGGCATTATGAACTGTGACTTTTACATATTTAACATACTAATTTATAGATTCAACAAAGAGAAGCATGGTAGTTGTTCAACTCGATATTGCACACTTGTCATAGGTAGGCGAGTATGTTTTGTAGTACTTAGAATTTCGTTTTATAATTTCCCTGAAACCTTTTCTAGGCTTCTTATTCTTACACTTTTTCATTTTGAGTGGAAATACAAGAGAATAAATGAAGGCTTGAGATGGACTCAAAGTAAATCATATTGTAGAAACAATTAAAGACAGTGGGCAATCATGAAATCCTAATATTTATAAACTCTTGCTAGATTTCAATTCCTAGTCACTTTCAAGCTCCATCCTACTCGTGCTCTTCAGGATATTGTTGAGTTCTAGGGGTATAAATTTGTAGTCTTTTAAGGTCAAAGAGGTACAAATTTAATACCCATTCAAAAAATGACACTTCTATTGCATCCATGAGTTTTAAAATTATGTGGTTCTCAAGAGTAATCTATTTTCAGAAGAAGAAAAAATATTCTTAATATTTATACGAGCATGTATATATCGTGTGAATGGTGTTAGTTCATTTAATGTGGCACATCCATCATTTATGCCCCAACTCCTCCTAGACAACAAACCCAAACAAGGAAATATGATGAAGCTTGTGTGTGTGTGTGTGTGTGTGTGTGTGTGAGAGAGAGAGAGAGAGAGAGAGAGAGAGAGAGATCAGAGAGAGAGAGAGAGAGACCTTGTGAGTATTTTTCCATTTTTCAGTATCAAGGGGAATTGGAGCTCCAAGTAAAACTACCCTTTATACACTGCTTGCTGTTAGAAAAACATTAAAATTAAGAAAATTCATTATCATATTATTGCAAATAATTGGGATATGGAATTGCAGATGTTATCTTGTGCCCACAATATATAACTACGATCATGTGACCTACCACTTGTTAAAGTTAGTTCAACTGCGAGACCCATTCTTAGGGAGGATGGTACCCTGGTCAATTAACTAGGGTAGTTTAAGACCATAAAAGATACACTAGGGACCAAAGTAGTCTCATGGGTTCTTGCAGATGTTATCTTGTACCCACAATATATATCTACAATAATGTGACCTACCACTTTTTAAAGTTAGTGCAACTGCGAGACCCACTTTCAGGGATGATGGTACCCTAGTCAGTTAACTAGGGTAGAGTAAGACCCTAAAAGGTACCCTAGGCCCCCTCATTAGAGGAACTTTATGGTCTAAAATGGGCCTTATAAGAAAATGCACCAACAATAAATTTTGTGAGTTGAAATTCAAGAACCAATAGAATTTCAATAAAAAGAGTCAACCATAATGGTTGAATTGACATATTTGTCATAACATAAAACTTTTTTTTTGTTCATATTTTTGACATATCTCCCTATGTTTTTACTCAAATTTCAAGCGGGATAGCTCACTGGATGCAGAATTAAAATTCCGCATCCAACGAGTACCCACACTGCATACTTTTGAGGTATTTCTTGTTTTTGGGGTAGCGGGGTCCATCAAAATTATGCAGTGCGAGTACTCATTGGATGCAGAATTAAATTTCACATCCAATGAGCTCTCCTACTCATAATTTGAGTAAAAACATGGGGAGATATGTCAAAAATACGAACACAAAAAGTAGTTTTTTTCATTCTTCCTCCAAAATTAATAACTATTATTTTAGTATTTTAACTAATATTTCATTATTATCCTTAGGAGGCCCATTTTAGACCTCAAATTTCCTCTAATGAGTAGTCTGTTGGGGTTCTTGGTATGGGACCAAGCAGGTTAATGCCATGGAAAAGTCCCTAACATGTGGTTAGGGACCCTATATGTCTCTAGGGTATTCTGGTATAGGATCAGACAGTTTCTTGTACACGAGGTCCAAGCAAATTCTATAGGTTAAGACAGAGACTTCCTGTTCTGGGACAAGGTATATTCCATGTTCTTGGTTTGGGACTAAGCAGTTCCTATAGGAGCATCCCTGGTCAGTTAACCAGCTGAATCTAGATCAAGTTGACCAAGATGATGTTGTGTGATGTCCTCTCTCCTAGTCGGTTATTTCTAGGTTGTTTCTCAATGGACTAAGCACCCCTTGATGATGTCCCTAACACCTAACCTTTAGGAGCAACATTGAGAACCATAAGATCACATCATCCAGCTTGGATCCGCCCCTTATACATTGATGATAAAATATATGAAACAATGTACCTTGAGAGAGATAAAACTTTAAGTCCTTGGTATTATTGATCATTTGGGAAAAATGGGTTGTTTTTACACCTTTATTGCACACCTTTGTCTTGTGGGTATGAGTGGTACCTTGTCTTTTTATTGTAACCACCTTTGGTTGAATTATGGTCCTTTATCTTTTACTTGGTCCTAGTGTCCTTATGGTGGGAACCTTTTGTATGTTGACTTTTATCTAATGTTTTTTATTTTTTGGACAATTGGTCAAATTAATTTTATGGTTTTATTTTGTAATACCATTGACCATTTTATTTTATGGTTTTTATTTTTTGGACAATTTGTCTTAGTTCTGTGTTCCATGTCTGATCTAGGGTTTTTTGCATATTTGTTTGAAAAAAACATCAAGGTTTTTAACGTTTCTATTCTTCTTCTGTGGATAGGATCTGCTGCTAGCTTGGGATGATGCTTGTCTCAGACCTATTAGGGCTCGTATTATTGCTGATAGGATAGCTACCATCATTTTGTTGAAATGTTGTGACCTACTAATCTTGTCCAAGGCTGTCGTGAGCTTGTCCGAGACTGCTATGACCTGTTGTAGGGTGTTGTATGGGTTGTTGCCTATCTCATACATGCTAGGGATGGTATTGTCCATGATAGGACTATTTCCATTATTTTGTTGAAATTTCGTGACCTACTAAGCTTGTCCAATGCTATCATAAGCCTGTCCAAAACTATTATGACCTATTGTAGGGTGGTGTATGGGATGCTGCTAGGATTCCATGAGCCTGTAGAGTGTCGTGGGATTTGTTGTGGGTATCATGAGACCAGTTGAGGATGTTGTGACATGTCTTACTTGAGTCATGAGTTATTTTGCTAGGCTAGTTGTTGGCCCTTACCCTAACCACGATTGTTTGTTGGAATTTACCTAAACTGTGGATTTATTGTTGGGTTGTAACTAAACTGTGGACTGTGTGTCTTGTACCCTATGTGACTTTATTTTCCATGACTGTGTCGCTTATAGCATGACTGTGTACCCACCATGAGCTGTGTGTATTTTTTCTTCTCTACTAGTGTGATTGTACTGTGCATGACTGTGTCCCTCTATTGGTGTGCATATAAGGTTTGTATTTTTACTTTTATAACCCTCTTAATCTCTCTCTCTCTGAAGGTATGTCATTTCTTCACCCAATTGACTTGTCCCTTCGATGATAAGATCAAACCTAAAAGTACTTGAGCATATGGTTGTTTCAAAATAATTGTTTCGATTCTTTAATGCTGATATTTCATGTACATTATTGTTTTATCAGTTAATATTGTTACTCTACATGGAATTTGATAAATCATCTCAAGGAACAACATTAACACAATGACCAATGGAGTGTTAAAGTTGAAAGAGATGAAAACTATGTTTGTAGTTATTTGCAGTGGTACTTTTCTGGATCTAACATTTTTTTAGTTCTATTTATGTATTAAAATATAAAAGCTTGATTCCACATTTCAGATCCTAACCTAACCCTAAAAATTTAAATCCACTTCCCTCTTTTTTGGACAACTCCTCCAAACATCAAAATATGACGCATGGTCCCAATGAAAAGATAGTTAGGGTCATAGTCCTGTTTCATGTCAAGCAAACCAACAATTATGAAGTTCTGAATTGACAACAACCTTTGGAAAGTGAGGACTCTCAATTACCATGAAAGTAGTGTGTTGACAATTGAAGACCTGTTTCCTTACAATCCCTTAAACAAGACTTGAGAAAGAAGTACTCCTACTTTGTCTAATATGAAACAAGACAAATGTACATTTTTTTACTTATTGTGCAAAGATCTGAATATTAGTCAACATTTAATCCAAAATGTAATATGTATGAATTTTTACTTATGTGTGAAAATTCACTTTAACAAGAAACTTCAATTTCTCTTATCCTAATGGGGGATTCTTATTATCCATTCTTATCTCAATAGATATGAAGGTTTTAGTTTTGATTGAAAGGGTGTGACTTGGGCCTCAAATGCATTCTGCACACACATTAGGTTCCTGCATCCAACTTGGGAAATGAGGGATGTATTCAGGAATATACAAACTTGTCCACAACTATTGACAATTTTTTATCGATAAAATTTGTTGTGGAAAGTAATGAAAAATGCCAAGCCAAGGAATCCACAAGTGTTCTTAGTATTGTTAACATTTCCCCTTGCTAAATTAATTTTTATTTTAATACCTGGAATTAAAGTTATAATTATGTTACTAACAAAACTGGAAAATTATATGACTACTTGTAACAAGTGTGTGCATTTGGTATTTAGTAAGTCCCGAGCTTTAGCAAAGGACTCAAAATTTACTTGATGTTAGTGAGTCTTGTATTGTTGTGCTAACTACAATCATTTTTTTTTATATTCCCAACAAGGCACGTATCTGTACATAGCAGGCACAAATATGAATTTATAAACATTCCATGAATCCTTTTTCTTTCATAACAAAGTACCTTGAAAATTTATGGTCATTGGCTCCAAATACAATGACCCACACAAACAAGAGAAAGCAAAACGAAAATTCCCATCTAGAAAAGATGGTTACTAAATGAATCAATGGAATTTAACTACAGTAAGATTGAAGGTGAGGAATTTCCATCAGTAGAAAAAGTTTACTATGGCCTTTTTGTAGCCAAAATTATATAACTTTAAACTTGATATAAACTACAACCTTAATCTAATATGCTATTTCTAATTGTAATAGAAATAGTACTAGTAGGGACTCAATGCTAGAAATCAATATACAAAATAAACATGCATAATCGTCTTTTCTCATGCATAGTTTTTCTCATTGAAATCCTTGACTTTCCCACTATTTTGCAGTGGAAAACCATAAAAAGGAAAATTTTAGAGGTAGGTATGTGCACACATAAATGGATCAAATCCCACTACCTTTTCTCATGAAGGCTTGCCTAATGATATATTTATCTAGTTTTGGGTTCTCATTGTGGTGAACGATGTTCAAATCCTAGAGAGACATGGTATCCCAAGCACTGCAAGATAACTAATGAAGTACCTAAGACTACCCCCCTAGGTTCTCTGCTTTTAGGCTATGCTAAACCTACTCGATGACTAGAACATCACATTGATTCTTACAAAATTTAACTCATTTGCATGCAAAACAATGACTATACAAATAAACATGCATAGCCATTGATTTAACTTTCTTGATCTACATGATCTACAACATTTTTCCTCTCAAATAGAGTTTCTCTCACTAAAATCCTTGAGTTTATATTATTTGACAGTGGAAAAGGATATCCAAGGAAATTTGAGAGGGAGGTATCAAAAACTTATTTTTAACCATTTTTAATCAACGTGGAAGAAAAACAAGAACCCTTAGAAAGATAAGAAGATTGACAATGTTCATATGTTGAAGAATCTAAGGAAGATGGGAGCAAAAATTAAAAATCAAGCAGAGGACCAATGCTGCTTAGACGACATCAACACTACATGTCACAACTAGTTTAAGGAGTAGAGTTCATGTGCAGAAAGGTTTGCAACTTTTCACAAAGATGCTATAAGTGGAGGTAAATGTAAAGGGGTTGGTTGGTGCACCTTTAAATATTTAAAAATCCCAAAGAGAAATAGAGGGCCAAAATGCATTACCTTTTGCAACTCTGGTACAATTACACAACCATGAACTGGTGGGAAGTGATTGTGGGTAGTAGGACATATTGTTTGGGTTTGGTTTACATTTTTTCAATGGTGAGTTGCATCCTTACAATTTTTTATTTTGACTAAGATGATTTTTGTAGTGATACCAACTCAGTCCATATTATACATTTACCAGAAGTTTCGAGTTATAGTATTTGGTAAGGTCATCAGTGGCTTGAATACCCAAATCAAGGTAGAAATTATGTTTGTGATATATAAAAGAAAAAAATAAATACCTTTTCTAAGAAAAAAAGAAAGAAGATCATCAAATCAAAGTTCAAACTATAGAGTTGTGATGATAGACTTGCACTATGAACAAGCAACCAACTACAAGTATGATTTCTTAAAGGTCATTTCCAAAAAAGCTTCTTTATTCAAGTTGATGAGTGAAAATGTTAGTAGATTTATAATAGAAAATAATGGTTCCAGTCCCCATGCATAGTTTCTAATACCTTCTCTTGAAAAAATCCCTTTCTATGAATAATGATTACACACTACTAAACTTAGGAAAATAAGAAAGAGATTATTCGTATGCTAGATGTGAAATTTAAATAGTTCTGGTAGTCTCTCAAATAGGGTAAGCAAAACCTATGAAATACAAATATGTTCTCTATTATTTTGGGCTTCGATGAACCAATTCAGTTGTCTCTAACATAACAAGCATTGGTACAATGTATACAATCGACAATTTGTACAAAGCCTCTATTTAAGAGTTGTAGTAACTATACAGTCTCTGCTGAAGTAACCTAAAGTTTTGAACCAAGTTATGGTGCATGCAATATCTGGGTTATAAGGTAGACTGACCCTTCATATATTAACGTGTTTGGCCCTTCATACATAGACCTTATTTGATATCTATCGAATACTTCATTTTTCCAGTTAGTATTCCTTTTCTTATATGTGACATTTGTTGGAACTTTGAATTTGTTTCAGATATGGAATTCTATATTTGTGCCTTAACAGACCTAAGGAAAACTGAACTCAACAGTTATAAGCCATGTATAAGAGCAGAGGTCAAAGTTTCCAATTGAATAGACCTATTGCAAAGGGATGGATGTTTCTCCTTCCTTTTGATTAGTGAACATGAAACTAAGGAAATTGTATAAAATGTAGCCCATACTCTTAACTTTTCAGTAAAATGAGCTGAAAATTGAGGAGCTATAGAGTCCCACATTAACAATTCATGTATTTAGTTAACCCTTCTCTAGGAAAATTCTAAAATTGCTTCAGGAAGTGGAGAGCGACCACCTTGACCATCTGCATGACACTTCAGAAATATATGAAGAAGAACCAATGAATTTTGAGGATAGGATTCTAGTGATATAATGAAACCTCTAGAAAACACAACCAAATTTTTTTGGTTTCCCACAATAGCTGCAATTTCCATATGTTAATCTTGTTTTACAAGATCTTCATGTAGTGAATTCTTATTATTTTTCTCAATGTCCAATTACAAAAAAATCAGTGCCAAGTTTGAATGGATTCCTTTACTAGGAAATCCATCTAGTATTAAATACAAATCCACGCCTGCTACGTGAAGATTTTGTGGATGTTTTTGTTCTTTATTAGGCTATTTTTTTATCTTTTCTATGAGATCATATTGGGGAATTACTTTTTGTCCATAAATCTCTTGCCAAAGTGTCAAAATTTAGTTCTTACTTTACCCAAATTCTGTGTTGTTTTCTGAAGCATTTCAGATTTTGGCATGAACTACTTGCTTCATAGATGTATAGGGTGCATATACAGGTGCTATGTAGGTGTGACTGAAGTCCAGTCTCATTTTTTTTAGTGTTGAATTGATGATGTTGTCTTTTATAGAAATCCATTAAAATTAGTTACAATTTTTTCTTTCTTAGCTGGAGAGATGCTTACTTGGAAGTTGGAACAAGATCAAACCAAATTAGCAAAGGGAGATCTTGAAGGTGATATTGAAAACTTTAGGTATTTTCCATTAGAAACAAAAAATATGGATTTGGATTTCCTGTGAACCACATGTGTTTTACTAAACCACTGTTTATGATAGTATAGCTTTATTGTGCTGAAGTTATACTTTCCTATAGTTAGTGATGTTGTCACATTTCACCTATTTTAATTGAGAGTAGTGCATATTAGACCATCCATGGCAAATGAGATAATTCAAGTACTTCTTTTTATATAGTCAAAAAGGTTCATAAATTATAACTTTCTTTTTTAGAGTTTCCCTGTACTTGTAATCAGTGTCAATATTATTTATTAATAATTATAAAAAGGTTTGAAAATTGATCAAATCAGCATTGAATGTACTAATTTTACTTAGTACTTGGACAAATCTCAAAACCACCCTAGACTTATTGATCCAGATTAACAATAAATAATAAATAAAATATGAATAACAAAGGTATTCGTTAGACTTAGGACATGACAGCCATTTGAAACTAAAGGACTTCATAAAACTATGGAAATTAAAACAACAACCATTAAACCTGCAAATCAATTAGGACTCTATGAGTGGAACCTAGGAAAATACACAGATTTGTAAGGGTACATCCATATTAGTTGGTAGTTTGTGGTCCAATTAGGTTGATGTTGTATAAAAATGCACAAAAATAGAGGTAATTTGGGCTCCAAATGGCGAAGAACCCACATAATGTTATGAAATTGATATTGGGAGAGGCATGCTCTTGCAAAGCTCCCAAAGTTTTAGGAAGTGATGCCCTTGCTTTTGGAATGTTTCCTACAAGTTCCAAAGCTTTGGGAACTTGGAAAATGGCAGGAGTAGGTTCCTCAACTGTGTGTTAGTAAGTGATTAATTTTTGTGTAAAACATATAGTCAACCTTTGTACACATGATGTATCATTATTATCTAGTTTCTTTTGCTTACTGGATAGTACTTTATCACTTTCTCAAAAACAGACTGAGTGTTAAAAAGTACTTTATTAATTTAACTCATATATTAATGCACAGAGCACAAAAAACCAGCACAACGGGTGCTTATACACTGAATGAATATTAGATGGATCGATACTATACAAATGAAAATAAAAAGTATGTGTAGATGGATATTAGACGGATGGAAATAAAAGGGATCGATGAATGGATATTAGATAGGTGGGAGCAAAGGGAAGCAGACGCCCATCTATTGCAAATTATATTTGCAAATGTCTCTGACTATTTGTAAGGATAATGTAAAATTTTAGTTGGAGTGACAATTTATTTTGGCACGCTATGGCGTTTGTGTGAAGTGGATCTAATTTTGAAGGAAATTCTGCCAAATCAAATTCCTGGCTGAATTTCTATACAGAAGGGTCTGATTTGGATGAATTGTGCTGGATGGATACTACAATATTCTTTTTTTTAATAGAAATTTGAATGAAGTAGAATGTACCCTTTGTGTTTATTTATCTCTTGGAAGAAAGTTTTCAAGCTTACCTTGTACTTGGTTATATGGGATAGGGAGACTAGGGGACAGGTGTTGGGAATAGCTGGAATGATCCCCAAAATTCTAGGATAAAGATGGAGAGACCCCAAATTTGAAGGGATGGCACACAGGATGCCAAGGTATTGGACATTCCTTCCTTCCACCACAAATAGACTTGGTTGGTAAATTGCCCTTTCTTAACAAAGTGGGATTTACTTTTGGTTTAGATGTGATGGCCGTGGGGCATCTATTATGTTATAATTATGAAGGATTTGAAACTGGCATCATCAATTGGGATACATTGTATAGGCTCAGTTAACAATGAGATATCACATGATAGAGTATACTAGGTCGCATTAACACAATGGCTTATTCTCAGGGGGTTGATCCTAGATCTCTATGAAGGAAAATTAGTATTCACTTTCTAAAATGGTCTTGTTAAGATGTTTGGTCATTCCATGTGTTTCCATAAGTTTGATATCTACCTCTTGTTTCCCTCATTAATATCTTAAGCTGTTGGGTAATCTCCATGGGAATGGAACCTTGTTATATCATTTGGATATCCTTGCACCTCACTATTATTTATAAGCTCATTGGATTCTCTGATACCATATTGAATTACTATTTTTCTTTTGAAGGAAACCTCACAAGATCCCCACTCTTTCCTTGAATATATGGATGTAGGGTGGGTTGACTACCAACTGCAGTAGTGGTTGGCAACCCAGTGGTACTCAAAACTTAGCTGGACTAGAATTGGAGACAAACTTTGATATTTCTTTTGTACCATCTCTCCTCATTTCTTGTAGAAACAAAGTGCAGAAGTGAAGCCTCTAGATGGACTACATATACTTACCCTATGAGCATAATTATTCATCCCCCAGGAGATCAAACACTAAGAAATAAGTAATTTTTGACCTAACTTTAATTGTCAATGTAGAAATAGAGTTTTCCTAGTTTGAACTCTCTTCTAAATTTCTATGTTGTCTATCATTTCAGTTAAGAAAAATCAAAATATCACCTTGTGTACTACCTTTCAGCATTTTGAAGTCAGTTTAAGTTCACTATGAATCCTATAGGTTAGACTAGATAATATGAAAATTCATTTGCTTAAATTCCAGTTCTATCTTACATAAGATAACTTAATTCATGTCAATAAATGACCAAGGAATAGGTCAATGGGACCAAACAATACAATCAGTGTACACTATCCACAAGACTGTAGGAGTGTATAGATGCATAGAACACTAATTGATGCTAAAATGTTATTCAAGTAAAAGAAATACTAATTAAACAAAAGTGTCTAGAACTCAACTGGAGCTTCTTTTCACATTAACATCAATAAAAAGAGATTTGAGACCTGTCAACTCTCCATTTCCCTTGGGGACTTGTTGCAACGATAAAATGACTACTGTGTAGAATGTTTTTCCACGAGTTTGCTACATCTCCTTTGTGCCCCACTTTATGTTCTCGTTAAATTTTTATCCCATGCATGCAAGTCACATCATTTGCATGAACTGTATTTATGTTTATATTTTAAAAGTATTGTGTCTATATGACCCACTCATAAACGTGCACAAGCAAGATCTAAATCCAATAATAAAACGTCATATGCTGGACATTTTCATATTCTTATATTTTTTGGGACCAGATAGTACAATCAATGTACAGTGTCCACAATACTATAGGAGTGTATAGACTCATAGAACACTCATCAATGCTAAAATGTTATCCAAGTAAAAGAAATACTATTTAAACAAAAGTGTCTAGAACTCTCCTAGAGCTTCTTTTCACGTTAACCTCAATAAAAATAGATTTCAGACCTGTCAACTATCCATTTCTCTTGGGGTATTGTTGCTGAGAGAAAATGACTATTGCATAGAACATTTTTCCATGACTTTTCTACATCTCCTTTGTGTCCCACTTCAGGTTCTCGTTAAAGTTTCCCCCCTGCATGCAAGTCACATCATTTGCATCAACTGTATTTATGTTTATATTTTTAAAGTATTTTGTCTATATGATCCACTCATAAATGTGCACATTCAAGATCTAGATCCAAGAATAAAACCTCATATGCTGGACATTTTATATTATTTTATTTTTTGGGACTTATTTATCTTTTGACGTGTTTTAATAGCAACAATTTTCTTTTGTTGAATATTTTTTATCTCTTAATTAAAGCTTATTTGAGCCTTCAATAATGTTTCAGGGTGTAACCTAATTGATGAAAATTGGGAAAGCTTTGGGGATGTCAAGGTCAGTGACAGGAGTGTGATATGGTATGTATGCAAATATCAAAAAAAGTTGCAAATAGCATGTGTTTGGCAATGGGGATGTAAGATGACTCACAGAATTAGATATGAAAAGTCTGTGCAAATGAGTATTACCAGACTAAAGACAACATATATTCAAGAGTAGAAGTACCGTGTTCTTTCAAAGACATCTGATATTTTTTAATTGACCTGATACCCTTTAATTAGTATTTTTGAACATCTTGCAAGAATTTAGATTTAACAAAGACAATTGAACTGGAAAACATTCTAATAAATTATGTTTTGTGAATTTTATCTTCAGTATAGAAATATGAGTATCTACTTTGTCCAATCATTTCTAGATCTTGTTGATCCCGCTCATTCAACCCTCTAAATGGATTAAATTTTTTAAATATTGATTCTTAAAGCCAGTCCAATACTATAAGAATTCTACCTTTTGCAAAATAGAAGTAACTTGTAATTTAACACACTTAAATTCTAGTAAGTTCAGAACCTTCTTTCCACTCCTGATTTTGATTTTGAGCTGATAGAGATCAGAGATCAAACATAACTATGTGCTTATTAGGAACCCACATTCTCACAGAGGTTTGGCTGGTCAACAGAAGCCACTTGTCCCATGATGAAGCCATTTTTTACTGTGTAGAATAATAAAGACCATGATAAACATAAAATCCATGTCTAGGGACTATTTCACGAGTTCTCATTTGGACCAAGAACCCTTAGAAAAGGGACTATCATCTTTCACAACACTACAAAAAGGGGCATGACATCCCATCCCCTTCCAAAATGCACTAGTAATGATTGAAATTTCTTGGAATCCTTTTCCAAGGAAGTGTCACAATGAGTAGCAATGGTTGGGCCTGGTTACATCTGACCCTAAAACACAGCACTAGATTAACATGGAACTAGATACCTGCCACTTGATCACCTTGTCATAGGCCCAAAAACCTGAAAAACAAAACAACAAAACATTTCGTGAGGGGTGAAGAGGAAAACCAACTGTGAAAAGATGACATATTTTACTTGGAAAACTTCTGCCTGATTTTGAAAATTGTTTCTTAGAGTTTTCCATGTTTCTTTTGATATCCTAAGAGCTTTAATTTTCTTGTCTTTATGAGGCCGTGGCTATTCCTGTTCTTAGAAATCCATTAATTGTTGTCTCCCATTTCCTATTTTCCCTACTTGGGGGGACATTGTCTCTAATAGCTCAGTCGATTGGCTGGAAGGTTAGTTGGAAATTGGGGAACTCAACCCATAGCAAGGATTGTTGCTTGACTCTCTAAAGAAGTTTCTGTCGGAATAGGTGAAAACTACTGGAGTGAAGTTTCTTGAAAGATGTTCCTTTTAATTTCCCATTTTCAATGTTTAAGGGTCCATGGTGTCTAAAAGATTGGTGGGCTATCTGAGGGTTGGATTAAAGGCTATTGGAAGAATTGGAAAATCAAGCAAGAGGAGACATGGGTGTTTGGAAATATTCCTCTACTAAGAAGATTGTGTTACAGTGAGTGAAATTACTTAACTGGGTTGTCATATTTATGGGACCTTGCACGAAACTTCTTCAAGGTGTTTATGCTTAGTATATTGAAAGAGTGCGAGGCTTTGGTTACAAACTTTGAGATTTCTTTCGTACCATCTCTCCTCATTTCTTGCAGAAACAAAGTGCAAGAGTGAAGCCTTTGGATGGACTATGTATACTTACCCTACGAGCATAACTAGTCATCCCCCAGGAGATCAAACACTAAGAAATAAGTTACCCTATGAGCATAACTAGTCATCCCCCAGGAGATCAAACACTAAGAAATAAGTAATTTTGACATAACTTCAATTGTCAATGTAGAAATAGAGTTTTCCTAGCTTTGAACTCTCATTCTAAATTTCTATGTTGCCTATTGTTTTAGGTAAGAAAAATCAAAATATCATCTTGTGTACTGCCTTTCGGCACTTTGAAGTCAGTTTAAGCTCACTATGAATCCTATAGGTTGTAATAGATAATATGAAAATGAATTTGCTTAAATTCTAGTTCTATCTTACATCAGATAACTTAAATCATGTCCACAAATGACCAAGGAATAGGTTAATTGGACCAGACAGTATAATCAATGTACACTGTCCACAAGACTATAGGAGTGTATAGATTCATAGAACACTCGTTGATGCTAAAATGTTATCCAAGTAAAAGAAATACTAACTAAACAAAAGTGTCTAGAACTCTCTTAGAGCTTCTTTTCATGTTAACATCAATTAAAAGAGATTTGAGACCTGTCAACTCTCCATTTCCCTTGGGGACTTGTTGCTGAGATAAAATTCCTGTTGTGTAGATCATTTTCCATGACTTTGCTACATCTCCTGTGTCCCACTTTAGGTTTGTGTTAAAGTTCCCCCCCTGCATGCAAGTCACATCATTTGCATTAATTGTATTTATGTTTATATTTTTAAATTATTTTGTCTATATGTTGCACTCAGAAATGTGCATAAGCAAGATCTAGATCCATGAATAAAACGCCATATGCTAGACATTTTCAGATTCTTATATTTTTTGGGACTTATTTATCTTTTGACGTGTTTTAACAGCAACAATTTGATTTTGTTGAAGATTTTTTATCTTTTAATTTAAGCTTATTTGAGCCTTCAATAATGTTTCTGGGTGTAACCTAATTGACAAAACTTGGGAAAGATTTGGGGATTTCAAGGTCACTGACAAGAGTCCGATATGGTATTTATGCAAATATCAAATAAAAATTGCAAATAGGATGTGTTTGGCATGGGGATGTAAGATGACTCACAAAATTAGATATGGAAAGTATGCACAAATGATTATTACCAGACTAAAGACAACATATATTCAAGAGTAGAAGTAGCATGTTCTTGGAAAGACATCTGATATTTTTTAATTGACATGATACCCCGTAATTAGTATTTTTGAATGCTTTGCAAGAATTCAGATTTAACAGAGACAATTGAAAGGGAAAACCTTTTAATAAATTATGTTTTGTGAATTTTATCTTCAGTATAGAAATATGAATATCTATTTTGTCCAATAATTTCTAGATCTTGCTGATCCCACTCAGTCAACCCTCTAAATGGACTAAATTTTTTAATATTGTTTCTTAAAGCCAATCCAATACTACAAGAATTATACCTTTTGAAAAATAGAAGTAACTTGTAATTTAACACACTTAAATTCTAGTAAATTCAGAACCTTCTTTCCACTCCTGATTTTGATTTTAAGCTGACAGAGCTCAGGGATCAAACATAACTCTATGCTTATTAGGTACTCACATTATCACAGAGGTTTGGTTGGTCAACAGAAGCCACTTTTCCCATGATGAAGCCATTTTTTGATGTGCACAATAATAAACAGCATGATAAGTATAAAATCCACGTCCAGGTGTTGTTTTATGAGTTCTCATTTGGACCAAGAACCCTCAGCAAAGGGACTATTGTCTTTGACATAACTACAAAAAGTGGCATGACATCCAGCCCCTGCCAAAATGCACTAGGAATGATTGAAATTTCTTGGAATCCTTTTCCAAGGAACTGTCACAATGAGTAGCAATGGTTGGGTATGGTTACATCTGACCCCAAAAAACAGCACTAGATTAACATCGAACTAGATACCTACCACTTGATCACCTTATCATAGGCCCAAAAACCTGAAAAACAAAACAACAACACATTTCGTGAGGGGTGAAGAGGAAAACCAGCTGTGAAAAGATCACAGATTTTACTTGGAAATTTTCTGCCTGCTTTTGAAAATTGTTTCTCAGAGTTTTCCATGTTTCTTTTGATATCCTAAGAGCTTCAAGTTTCTTATATTTATGAGGTTGTGGTTGTTCCTGTTCTTAGAAATCTGTTAATTGTTGTCTCCCATTTCCCGTTTCCCCTACTTGGGGGGACATTGTCTCAAACAGCTCAATCAATTGGCTTGAAGGTTAGTTGGAGATTGGGGAATAGAACCCATAACAAGGATCATTGATTGAATCTATAAATAATTTTATGTTTAAATAGCTGAAAACTACTTGAGTGCAGTTTCTTGAAAGCTGTTCCTTTTCATTTCCCATTTTCAATGTTTAGGGGCCCATGGTGTCTAAAAGCTTGGTGGGCTATCTGTGGGTTGGATTAAAGGCTATTGGAAGAATTGGAAAATAAAGCAATAGGAGGCTGGGGTGTTTGGAAATATTCCTCTACTGAGAAGCTTGTGTTACAGTGAGTGAAATTACTTAACTGAGTTTTCATATTTATGGGACCTTGCATGGAATTTCTTTAAGGTGTTTTTGCTTACTATATTGAAAGAGTACAAGGCTTTGGGTACAAACTTTGAGATTTCTTTTGTACCATCACTTCTCATTTATTGCAGAAACAAAGTGTAGGAGTGAAGCCTCTGGATGGACTATGTATACTTACCCCATGAGCATAACTAGTCATCCCCCACGAGATCAAACTCTAAGAAATAAGTACTTTTGACCTAACTTCAATTGTCAATGTAGAAATGGAGTTTTCCTAGCTTTGAACTCTCATTCTAAATTTCTATGTTGTCTATTGTTTTAGCTAAGAAAAATCAAAATATCATCTTGTGTATTGCCTTTCAGCAGTTTGAAGTCAATTTAAGCTCACTATGAATCCTATAGGTTGTACTAGATAATATGAAAATGCATTTGCTTAAATTCTAGTTCTATCTTACATAAGATAACTTAATTCATATCCAAAAATGACCAAGGAATAGGCCAATGGGATGAGACAGTACAATCAGTGTACACTGTCCACAAGACTGTAGGAGTGTATAGATTCATAGAACACTCATTGATGCTAAAATGTTATCCAATTAAAAGAAATACTAATTAAACAAAAGTGTCTAGAACTCTCCTAGAGATTCTTTTCACGTTAACATCAATGAAAAGAGATTTGAGACCTGTCAACTCTCCATTTCCCTTGGGGACCTATTGCTGAGAGAATTTGACTGTTGTGTAGAACATTTTTCCATGACTTTGCTACATCTCCTTTGTGTCCCACTTCAGGTTCTCGTTAAAGTTTTCTCTGCTGCATGCAAGTCACATCATTTGCATGAACTGTATTTATGTTTATATTTTCAAATTATTTTGTCTATATGATCCACTCAGAAATGTCCATAAGCAAGATCTAGATCCAAGAATAAAATGTCATATGCTGGACATTTTTAGATTCTTATATTTTTTGGGACTTATTTATCTTTGGCTTGTTTTAATAACAACAATTTGCTTTTTTTGAAGACTTTTTATCTCTTAATTTAAGCTTATTTGAGCCTTCAATAATGTTTATGGGTGTAACCTAATTGACGAAACTTGGAAATATTTGAGGATGTAAAGGTCACTAACAAGAGTCTAATATGGTGTTTATGTAAATATCAAATAAAATTGCAAATAGGATGTGTTTGGCATGGGGATGTAAGATGCCTCATAGAATTAGATATGGAAAGTCTGCACAAATGATTATTACCAGACTGAAGACAACATATATTGAAGAGTAGAAGTATCGTGTTCTTGGAAATACATTTGAAAATTTTTAATTGACCTGATACCCTATAATTAGTATTTTTGAATGCCTTGCAGGAATTGATATTTAACAGAGACAATTGAACTGGAAAACCTTCTAATAAATTATGTTTTGTGAATTTTATCTTTAGTATAGCAATATGAATATCTATTTTGTCCAATCATTTCTAGATCTTGTTGGTCCCACTCATTCAACCCTCTAAATGGATTAATTTTTTTAATTTTGATTCTTAAATCGAGTCCAATACTACAAGAATTCTAACTTTTGCAAAATAGAAGTAACTTGTAATTTAACACACTTAAATTCTAGTAAGTTCAGAACCTTCTTTCCACTCCTAATTTTGATTTTGAGCTAATAGAGCTCAGGGATCAAACATAACTCTATGCTTATTAGGCACCCACATTCTCATAGAGGTTTGGCTGGTCAATAGAAGCCACTTTTCCCATGATGAAGCCATTTTTTACTATGCAGAATAATAAAGAGCATGATAAACATAAAATCCATGTCTAGGTGTTCTTTCATGAGTTCTCATTTGGACCAAGAACCCTTAGCAAAGGGACTATTATCTTTCACATCACTACAGAAAGGGGCATGACATTCAGCCCCTGCCAAAATGCACTAGGAATGATTGAAATCTGTTAATTGTTGTCTCTGATTTCCTATTTTTTCTACTTGGGGGGACATTGTCCCTAACAGCTCAGTCGATTGGCTTGAAGGTTAGTTGGAGATGGGTAAACTCAACCCATAACAAGGATCGTTGGTTGACTCTGTAAATAATTTTTTGTCTAAATAGGTGAAAACTACTGGAGTGTAGTTTCTTGAAATATGTTCCTTTTCATTTCCCATTTTCAATGTTTATGGGCCCATGGTGTCTAAAAGCTTGGTGGGATATCTGAGGGTTGGATTAAAGGCTATTGGAAGAATTGGAAAATCAACCAATAGAAGGCAGGGGTGTTTTGAAATATTCCTCTACTGAGAAGCTTATGTTCCAGTGAGTGAAATTACTTAATTGAGTTGGCATATTTATGGGACCTTGCATGAAATTTCTTCAAGGTGTTTCTTCTTGGTATATTGAAAGAGTACGAGGCTTTGGGTACAAACTTGGAGATTTCTTTTGTACCATCTCTCCTCATTTATTGCAGAAACAAAGTGTACTAGTGAAGCCTATGGATGGAATATGTATACTTACCCTATGAGCATAAATAATCATCCCCCAGGAGATCAAACACTAAGAAATAACTACTTTTGACCTAACTTTAATTGTCAATGTAGAAATAGAGTTTTCCTAGCTTTGAACTCTCATTCTAAATTTCTATGTTCTCTATCATTTCAGTTAAGAAAAATCAAAATATCATCTTGTGTACTGCCTTTCAGCACTTTGAAGTCAGTTTAAGTTCACTATGAATCCTATAGGTTGGACTAGATAATATGAAAATTCATTTACTTAAATTACAGTTCTATCTTACATAAGATAACTTAATTCATGTCCACAAATGACCAAGGAATAGGTCAATGGGACCAGACAGTACAATCAGTGTACACTGTCCACAAGACTATAGGAGTGTATAGATTCATAGAACACTCGTTGATGCTAAAATGTTATCCAAGTAAAAGAAATAATAATTAAACAAAAGTGTCTAGAACTCTCCTAAAGATTCTTTTCAAATTAACATAAATAAAAAGAGATTTGAGACATGTCAAGTCTCCATTTCCTTTGGGGAGCTGTTGTTGAGAGAAACTGACTGTTGTGTAGAACATGTTTCCATGAATTTGCTACATCTCCTTTGTGTCCCACTTCAGGTTCTCTAAATTTTTCCCCACTGCATGCAAGTCACATCATTTGCATGAACTGTATTTATGTTTATATTTTTAAAGTATTTTTTCTATATGATGCACTCATAAACATGCACAATCAAGATCTAGATCCAAGAATAAAAGGTCATATACTGGACATTTTCAGATTCTTATATTTTTGGGGACTTATTTATCTTTGACGTGTTTTAACAACTACAATTTGCTTTTGTTGAAGATTTTTTATCTCTTAATTTGAGCTTTTTTTATCCTTCAATAATGTTTCAGGGTGTAACCTAATTGACGAAACTTGGGAAAGCTTTGGGGATGTCAAGGTTAGTGACAGGAGTCTGATATGGTATGTATGCAAATATAAAATAAAAATTGCAAATAGGATGTGTTTGGCAGTGGGGATCTAAGATGAATCACATAATTAGATATAGAAAGTCTGCACAAATTATTATTACTACACTAAAGACAACATATATTTAAGAGTATAAGTATCGTGTTCTTGGAAAGACATCTGAGATTTTTTAGTTGACCTAATACCTTGTAATTAGTATTTTTGAACGTCTTGCATCAATTCAGATTTAACAAAGACAATTGAAATGGAAAACCTTCTAATAAATTATATTTTATGAATTTTATATTTAGTACAACAATATGAATATCTATTTTGTCCAATCATTTCTAGATCTTGTTGATCCCACTCATTCAACCCTATTAATGCATTAAATTTTTTAATATAGATTCTTAAAGCCAGTCCAATACTACAAGAAGTCTACCATTTGTAAAATAGAATTAACTTGTAATTTAACACACTTAAATTCTAGTAAGTTTAGAACCTTCTTTCCACTCATGATTTTGATTTTGAACTAACATAGCTCAGGGCTCAAACATAACTCTGTGCTTATTAGGAACCCACATTCTCAGAGAGGTTTGTCTGGTCAACACAAGCTACTTGGACCATGATGAAGCCATTTTTTACTGTGTAGAATAATAAAGAGCCTGATAAACATAAAATCCATGTCTAGGTACTATTTCATGAGTTCTCATTTGGACCAAGAATCCTCAACAAAGGGACTATCATCTTTCACATCACTACAAAAAGGGGCATGACATCCAACCCCTGCCAAAATGCACTAGGAATGATTGAAATTTCTTGGAATCCTTTTCAAAGGAAGTGTCATAATGAGTAGCAATGGTTGGGCCTGGTTACATCTGACCCCCAAACACATCACTATATTCTCATGGAACTAGAGATGTTCCACTTGATCACCCTATCATTTGTAGGCGGTCCCATTTGCCAATTTCATTTCTCAGATATGATTTATCTCATGTGCTCCAATATATGCAACTTCACCAAATTTGGGGAATCACTAAACTCAGGGCTGACAAATAAGGATGCTAAAGATGTAAAATCACCTTTACAACACACATAAAATCATAAGTTCCACGCACTACACTAAACTCAATGCATTTATCGTAACCTAATTTACATCAAAAAATATAACTCGAGAGAAAACTTTTATTTATACAGAAATCACATCAGTAGTATAAAATGAGAAATTAATGACTAAAACAATGACTAAAATCAGGCTATAAACGACTATTTTTGAGTCGGTGACTAATAGTAGCTAATTTCCACTATCTTATATCTAGTCATATTTCACTAGTCATTAATAGCTTGACTTAGTAGTCATTGATTTAGTCATTGATAGACAACGATTTAGTCATTGATAGACAATGCTTTAGTCATTGATAGTCAATGATTTAGTCATTGATTTAGTCATTATTTTATTCATTGATAGTTAATGATTTAGTCATTGATTTAGTCACTGAGTTATTCATTGATTTAGTCACTGATTTAGTCACTTATTTAGTCACTGATTGCAACAATTAATGACCAAATATACAACTAAATAAACTACTAGATGTTAACATATTAATGACTAAGCTAAATACGACTAAGATACGAAAAAATAGCTACTAATAGTTGTATATATGTGAATTTAGTCATTTTTGTAGTCACAAATTTATGATAGGGCATGGAGGGATCAAACCACCAACCTCCTACCTATAATTAGGCAGGTGCTCTACCATTGAGCTAGCACCATTTAAGAAGTTGTTATTTCTTGACAATGATGATATTCAAACAAATTTATGATAGATAGCAATCTACAAACTACATAATTATTACTATTACAACTTACTAGTAACTAGTATTTATGATAAACTAATTCCTGAGAGCTATGTACAATTTTCCCTGTAATTAAAATTAGCATAAGGAAAAATGTAATGCTTTTCAGTGTCTTGTGTAAATTATTGAAATAAATAAAATTAGCACAAGAAAATTTGTAATGCTTTTTCATTGTATTGTGTAAATTATTGAAACAATGAAATAAAGAGAAACATGTATTTTAGCTTATTGAAATAATGAAATAAAGAGAAGCATGTTCTTTAAACATTTTAAGGAAATATTGTAAACTTATATATAATTAAAAATATAACAATCACATAAATAAAATACTGATAAAAAGAGATAGCTTTTTTTACAACTATAACGTAGTACTATATTAAAAATACAAAAAAAAAATGAATGTAAATTATACTTATAATACCATGAAATGAAGTTTTATCATTCAATGCCATTAAAACATTTTACATAAATAAGATGATGCATAGGAATTCCAATGGAATATACAAAATAGAAAAAAATTATAGGTTGTCCATCAAGTGGATCATCATCATCAAAATATATCTTAAATGCATTTTAAAGTGTTTGATGAATATCCTAAAGTTGGATCTATGTACATTGAATGTTATACATATTAAACATTGATGTTTCAAAAGAGAAGATATTGAGCAAAACGTTTACGAAAAGGATGTGAATCGAAATATCCATGCAAGGGAGCTGAGAGAAGATGATGAGTAGTAGGTATTTGATGTTCTACTAGAGTTGGAAAATGATGATAATGCATCAATCATCTATTGTGCATCCAAGTATGTAGAGTCCTTGGAGGACATACCCATGAGGACAAGAGTTTAATGAACACTTTTCTTGTTTATGAAGGTGTGGATTAGGGGAAGGAAGAAGCAACCCCATTGAGGCTATAAGTAAAAGGAGAACAACATTAAGATAGCTATAGATTTTAAAGAAAGTTTTGAAGGAGAGGGCAATGATGTAAGTGTGTTAAAAGAGGAAGAGGTTATAGCCCATAGGGAGGTTGTAGAAGATAAAAAAAAGGTTAATATAACAACCATTTATAGCAACTGCTTCGTTATGATCCCTTTCTATAACTCTGTTAGATGCACAGTTCGACGGATTACTAATAGTCATCAGGGATAATAAAGATCTTCAACTATATACATCCCCTAAGTAATTAAATGATTTCTTTCAACTTATATACTTCTATAATAACCCTGCTTTTGAGGTGAATTCCAGCAACAATACAAGGGAATGAACCTTCAATTACACCCAATAAAACTAGGACATTACAACAAGAAACACTAAAACAAGGGGATGAACCTTCAATTAACCCAAATAAAACTTGGACATTACAACATGAAACACTAAATTAATAGCAAACATTTTTTATGTTCTCCATAAAGAAACCCATCAAACAACTTTTTTCTGTAGAATTTACCTCATCTTCAAAAAGATATCCATCAGGTACAAAAAACCCATCACTATCATCATCTTCCTCAGATTTAAAATTACCTGTGTCAACCTCATTATTTTCTTCCTCATCATCCTTGTCACAGTAAAAAAGGATTTCCCCAGGATCTTCCTGAAATTTTTACCAAAGTAAGAAAGTTAATAAAAATACTACAAATAATATTACCAAAGAGATTTAGTGATAAGTACCTCTTCTCATTCTTCATCACTATCATTCTCATAGTGCAAATTAAGAAGAGTCCTTCTTGAAAGGATTTCAAAGCCCAATGGCATCACTACATCAAAAACAAAGAGTCAGAAACAAAACTTTCCCTCTTGTCTACTGCAATATTAAGAATCCATGAGCTTCAAGGTGTTTCAGATGTTCCTCATCATGGGATATCAAAATTAAAACACAACATGTTGCTTTGATAATTAATAAACTTAAAATTATGCAAAGTATATTCACCTTTTCTTTGAGAAGGTTCCATAATAATCAGGTCTATTGTTGTGATCAAACTGCAAAAGGTTTCTTCTCTTATTGTGAAGCCTATTTTATTGTGAAGCCTATTCTAGCTTTAAATCAAATGATAAAAATTCTAATAGCCAGGAAGATTCAGAAACTGATTGCTAATGGAGACTCGATGATTATCTTTTGCAAAATTGGAGACTTGACTCCCTATGCACTGTAATGTCTTGCAAAAATGATCTCTAGACCTAGAATTCAAAGAATTGCAAGCATTGAAAGTATTTAGCATTAAATCATTTACTGTTTCAAAGGTACCATTTTGTATGGAGGAGTTACGCTTTGTGAATCATTATTCCTTGGCTATAAGGGCACCTAATAGTGGATTCAATAATTAAAGAGTCATGTTGCAAATATAAAGAGAAATGCCCTACTCCTACAACATTGCATATTTAGAGAAACCTTTAAAGGGTTTTATATTTGGCTTCTAGGTGATGATACTAGTTATTTGAAAGGCAGGACAACTGGTTAAGCATGAATTAAACTTGAAAAACTTGCAAACTATTAGGTATAAAAAATATATATATCAG
Source organism: Pseudotsuga menziesii (assembly GCA_001517045.1). Taxonomy (NCBI): domain Eukaryota; kingdom Viridiplantae; phylum Streptophyta; class Pinopsida; order Pinales; family Pinaceae; genus Pseudotsuga; species Pseudotsuga menziesii. Next base: position 37,131 of record LPNX010766614.1, read on the forward strand.
CTCTGTGTTGAGATGTACAGGATCTGAAACAACTTCCATGATGATTGGACAATAGTTCACAGAGAGAAATAACCATTGATAAGAACTGAACTTTCCTTAGAATGTATGGTCACCTAAAAGAAGACTACACTAAAATTTAGATTCTAGTAATCTTTTGAGATTGAATAAACCTATCAAAAAGGTTAGAGAGACTGGTATTCTATAGTGTTCTTATAATGCACAGTTACATGAAGGCATATTATTATCAAGATTTATGACTTTAAAAATGAAGGAATTTACTTGACCATGAAAAGCACATTTATGATGAGGCAAAGGATAGAGAAAATCATGATGAGGTTCATATTCCCCATTTGAACTACCTACAAGAAACTATTTCTTCGTAAGGGTAATAAATCATATCTCCATCCTTCTTGAGTGGAATGTGAAAGTGACCTAGCCTGATTATCTGATTATGAATTAGTTTTAAGTTCCAATTCCCTTCAGGCCCTATGACATGTTTACGCCTTCCACTTTGACTCCCCATGTGGGATGTGTTGCTTCTTCAATGGAATATAAGAGCCTCACTAAGACCTGGGTCTCATATTTTGGTGTGGAGTTATATTTACAAGTACAAATTTCAAGGTTCATGAAGAATTGTTCAAAACCTACCATTATTATAGCATTATAACACAGGGTATGTTTCTGCAGGAGGATAGAGGCAGGGCAGAGCTGACGGTAAGAGTAAGAGAGGGTATGACCTCCCCAATTACGTTTTTTACTTGCCAAGTCGAAGAATTTCAGTGCATAAGTCAAATTTTCCACTATGGACATTGAATACCTTAGAGAAAGGGCTATGGTTTCCATGCCCAACAAGAAGAGGAAGAGAAAGTAGCTGCCACCGCACCCACTCTCATCTGGGAAATTTATTTCCAAAAATAATTTGTTCGACAGAACTGGTACACAACTATAAGTTTCTAGTGCACTATCAGTTCCATTATGTGACTGTAAGGAAAATGATGTCTTCTTATCCAGTTTACAAGATTTTCATCCTTTTATTAGATCTCCTACAGCAGAAGAGAAAGATGATAACCTTGTGATTCGATTCTCTGATGGAGATAGTGACAGTGAGGGTGAAGAACAGAGCTGGAGAGTGGATCAAAGTGAGAAATATGGATCATCAAGGAAAAATACAAGTGGGAATTCTGCAAGCCAATCACTTCCAGCTTCTTCACAGATGGCTACAACAACATTGCAACAAACCCCAGGGATGCAGAAGCAAATAGCTATAGTGCAGAAGCAATTAGCTGCATTTCGTACAACCATGTCAAGTGCAGTGCAAGTCCATGGGGTGACTTGTATGGGGTATGGAGAGGGTCCACCTCTGCAGTCATCTTGTAATAAAAAGCCTATTTTTGTCCACAATAGTTCAATTAGCCAGAAACATGCTTTCAATCCTGGATCATCTATAACTAAACCCAGTGGCACTGACTTGGAGAACTTGAGAAAGAAAAGTGAAACAAAAGAGAATGAATTGAAGCTCCAGAGGCATACTCGATTAGGAAAGGGACATGATACAAGATCAATTCCAAGTGGAACATTCCATACAACTGGTATTGCATAATCAACAACTAAGAGTAGTAGGAGGAAAAATTCTGTCAGTCCAACATTTTCTAAGTTAACAAAAGGTGCACCTGTTAAAGAAATTAATGAAGAAAAATAGAAAATCACAAATGCTATATAGCAAGAAATTGAACCCAGTTTTAAGGTTAGTAAAACAACTAAGGTTGCACATATTGAAAATGGTCTTCACAATTCTAAGTCAGGTGTTGAGTGAATAGTTGGGAGTGACTTGATGGATGCTAAAGAATGCATGGACAGAACTAGTGGTCATCCATTCACTCAAGAGGTTTGCTTCAATATCTCTCATAGCATGCAGTTAACTCCCACATAACCTGTTTGTCAAAATAAAAATGTTGTGGAAACCTCTCCTGATGTTGTGGAAACCTTTGCTGATGTTCCTAGTGTTGGTCGCTATGGGCAGACCCGGGTTTACTATAATGTACCAACAACACCCCTAGCTCACTGTCCCTTTTGGCGACAGACCGCAGAGCGGCCTAAAGTCTCACCCGAAGTGATTCTAACGGGTTGGCCAAAGACTTAAGTGTCTTTGACCAGGTTCTGTCACATCTTGTGCGTGTCTTGTGGCTCTTCTTAGCCCACGAGATCTCTCTCTGTGACGCGCAGCTTTCTCTTCCTTGTGCTAACTCTAACCTTATCGCGTCGCCGCATCCGGGGCAACACGTAACTCTCTCCCACGCTAGATCCCTAACCGTAGCACACCACAGCTCCTCTGATGGTGTGGTATCGCCTCCCTGCGATCTCCTACCGCTGCGGTTCCGCGTACTTAGAGTCACTGGTGTCTGACTTACATGACTTCAACATACAATGCTTTTTAACACCGTGACTCCTAATTATCTTGAGTGAAACATACACAACCTCTGATATAGAATACTTAAAGACTTCAACTTGTATTTATCCTTCTATACTGATGCGAACTGAATAACACATACATACATGTAACTGTAAGCAAAATCCATGTAAATAAATAACAGATACACAAATAAGCACAATCACATGAATCAATCACATAACACTGAGGGTTTTATGTGGTTCACTTTCAGGATGGAAGATACATCCACAGAACCGTGTTTCTCTATTATAACTCAGGGGATGTAAACACAATTCTGCTGCACCGCATATGCAGCTCGAGATCTTCTGGGTAACTCCACACACAGCCTGGAGCCCTTCTCTCTTAGATCTCTTTTCTATCTCTATATTGTTTCTCTACAATATCTTCTTCCCTCTCTATCAATCCCTGTGGATTGTTACATACAGGCTCAATGAGCCAGCTACTGGTTCAGCAAGATAACCATAGCTAATAACAGAACCAGAGCTTCAGCTTCTATAATACAACTAACTAACTAACCAACCTCCTATTTTCTAACCTTTTACAATACAAAATATATCCCTTTATAGGTGGCCCGAAGGTCTTGCCATTACAACACTGTGGGCCTGTCCCAACAGTAACCCAAAACCCTAACTAGTGACAGTCGGCATATCTGTACTTGGAGTAGCCGCTTTTCGTCACACCACTACTCTCTGCAGTATTCCATGCTTCCCAACGTTGACCATGGGTACCAGTGCCACTTCCCGTCTTCTGTCCTTCGTCTTCAATACCTCGGCCTAATTACTCCTTTTCCTTTATGAGGGTAGTTGAGCCCTCCTGTCTTCACCGCTGCCTTCAATGCAGTGGGTGAGCTCTGTCTTCTCGGCCGCTCAGGTATTGTCGTCTTCCTTGACTTCTCTGTCCCAATAGTCATGTTTTCCAGCTCTTCTCTGTAGCTAGAGCCATGCTATGGCGTCATAGCTTTACCTTATCTCTTCGTCTTCGCCAAAACTGTCTATCCGCCAAAATGGTAGCTTCTCCTGTAGCTGCGGGACCCTGCTCCAACACTTAGTCAAATGGTATCTTAGCTAGGGATCTTATGTTGATGCAAGCAAGGAATTAGGATTGGGGTTTTCCCTAAGAATACAATGGAAGCTAGGATTTAGGAGAAACCATAGAGGAGTAAAGGGAACACTTGTTCCAATCCTATTTTTATCAAATTATAAGAATTTTTATTATCTTATTTTTTTTTTATTGATCCATGGGGAGTTACCCAATAAAACACCAAAACCACGGTCACTTTAAGATGAGGAAATAAAACCTAGCACAACTATTTCTATTTTGATCAAGTATTAGGAATGCCTTTACTGGAATAATCCCCACCACAATTGTTTTTGTTAAGATTGATCAAAATTAACATTTGTTGAAGCTTTCTTGAAGTTCCTATCCTAATTTTGATCATGTTCCCACCATTTAATATGAGTATCAGGAATGCATCCATTCATCTAGATGTTTGGCTGCTGCAACAATATAGAAAAGACGGGAACACTAGGATCGACGTAGTTTGGGAAAATATTAAGGAAAATGAGGAAATTAAACATAGAATTTGACAAATTTTAAACCAATCCATCAGTTACCTCTACATGCCCATGTCGTCTATTTTAATTTTCCATTATTTACTCTTTTAAACTACTCTTTGGGGTGGGGGAACATTAAATATTTAACCTAACTTAGATACAAATACTGCTACAAATAGTGTTAGAACTTAAATACAAATACTGATATACATACTACTCAAACTTAAATACAAATAATGCTACTACACATACTGCTGGAAATCACTATAGCAACATACAGTAAACACAATTCAATTTCTCATAGCACAACATTCTAATGTAATACTGCAATTTCTAACACTCCCATCTATTAGGTCCAGTAAAAAAATTGTTTAAAACACAGCTAGGAAGTTTTGAAAGAAGGATAAACATGGACAGGTTCAAAATTAAACCAGTCTAATAGTGTTATTGAAAATGAAGAAATAGTTCCAGTGATTTAAGAATTAAGCATAATGATTTATGCTCTTGATGGAAATGCAGGACACATAAAAGAACAAAAGTTTGAATGAAAATATAACAAGTGCAGGATATTATAGACAAATAGACAATCAAAAGGATTTGCAGAGACATACCTTTATCAAAAGTATTCAGTTTTGGCTTCCATTTTTCTTATTGTTTGGACTTGTGTATTCTGGCTACAACATCATTCCCCTTCATTGCTTGATGTAATATGCTTGTGCCTGCTTGAATTTTTTCTAGAGACTATTGACCTTCATCATTTAAACTCTTTCTCTTGACAGAGCTCTGTTTACTCTTTTTTTCATGATTCCTCAATGTCAAAACTAAATATCCATTCAGTTGATGCTATGACCCATTTTGCTCCAAACCAAGCCATGATTACTACATATCAGCACTATGTACATCCATCAATTATAGTTACCTAGGATATGTATGAACAGAATTAATCAAGCACATGCAAAAATATTATAAATGGACAAATAGAAGAAAACAATGTGGTTTAGACCTTCCTTAAATTCTATACTCAGATATAAAATACGATCACACTTTGTCTCTTAGGAGACAAGTCACTAATGAAACAATGGACATACCTAAGAGAGAGATAGATAGGTAGTTGTAGGGAAGAGTGAGACAAATATAGACCACAAGGTCATGGATCAATACTTTCCACCTCAAAACATATATTAAAAACAAAAAAATCTATTTGCATTTGCAGCAGCTGTCGACCCAACAACTCTCCACCCACAAAACTCAAAATCCCTAATCAAGGTTCTACACCCAACTTGATGAGACTCAAACTAGATTCAGTTAATTTTTTTAGGCCTTTCTCGCCACAAACAACTGCACCTAACTGGACTAAATTTTTAACAACTACACTTATTGCCTCATGACTTGTGACTTGAGGTCCAAACTCCACTCAACGCAGCCATGATTTCTTCTCTTAGCTTTTCCATACCTAAGATATTGTCATTATCTTCTCTAGGAGGACATCATGGATAGTCTTAAATTGTGCCCATAACTGCCTCACATCCATAAAAATGGCCCAAATTGAATGCCGAGGCTACTAGAAGGTGACACACACCCAATAATGTTCAAAACAATACCCATATTGGTTTAATTATTGTTGTAACTTGTTTTTATAACGCCCAAAACTGCCTAGATATGAGGTACATGGGTTGTTCATTTCCTTTCATTGTCCACATGTGGCATGAATTTCCCAGAATTAATTTTTCAACTAAGAAAAAGACAACATCATACTTTAGACTTGCCCATAAAACTCAGAAACTAACCCATAAACCCTCATGACAAATTAAGCGAACACCTTATGGGAAACAATGTGCATGATTCCTAAATGTCAAAACTAAATATCCATTCATGTGATGTTATGACCCATTTAGGGCAGAGTGAGACAAATACAATCCACAAGGTCACGGATCAATACTGTCAACCTCAAAAAATATATAAAAAAACAAAAAAATGTATTTTACATTTGCAGTAGTTGTCAACCCAACTCTCGACCCAACAGCTCTCCACCCACAAAACACAAAATATCAAAGAAAGACAAAAAAAAGCATTACCATGGGGAGAACAGAATGAGCCCAGACATCTTATCCAGGAGGCCTCTTGGGTGGAACAAACACACCCCGGGGGAATCAAAACAATAATATATCCCTAGCTAATACAAGAGGACAGGATAAAGAGTCCCATACTCGAAAAGGGCAAAACATTAGTATGCCACAAATACTAAAAAAAACTCTTAAAAGAGTTGTATGAAGCCTTCCTCAATAATTTCTCCTTCCCAGAGTTCTGAGAAGGAGAGAAGACCGGGCTTCATATCAAGTACTTCCTTGGATAACTGGTTTGCACTCATATTTTGCTCCTTGTAGACATGCCTAAAGCCAAGGGATAAGAAATCATGTTTGATAGACAAGACCCACAGGAAAATACCCACAATACCAATGTGTACAATCAAGGTGGGAAAACAACAATTTTACCCACAAGACGAAGGGTACAATTTTTATCTTCTCTCTCAAGGTATAGTCCATATGTGTTCTGTACAATAATTCTAAGTTTTATCATCATCGTATAAGGAAGGTCATTTCTTTCAACATAACACTCCCAAAGGTCCTTGTGTTAAAGTTGAAGCATCCAAGGACAATCAATAACAATAGTAATAATTACAAATCAATGAGTTCAAAAATACAATGGAAAAAAAATACATTTCAAGAGTTCAAAAATACAATGGAAAACCAATATTTATTAATGAAAGCCAAAATCTAATTAAATTGTGTACTTACATTCATTTCATTAACTTGAACGTTGTCAAAAGGGAAACAAAACTGATATATGAGACGTTGAGTGTGACTGCTTTCAAAACAATACCAATAGTACATGAAAAATTGAGTGTGACTGCTTTCATTGAGCAGTAGTAGAAAATGGCGATAGTGAAGTTTGGAAGAAAAATACATTTCTGCATTGCCAAAAAATTTCCAAGGATTTTTCACAAGTGCTTTAAGAAAACAATCATTGACAGAGTACAGTTGGGATGAATACTATGAAATAATACTCAGCTATATAGGAGGTAATAGCAACCACCACAAGTGAGGAAGAAAAAACTCATCTTTTTCAATAGCATGAGAATAATGTTTGTATTGACATGACAATGGAAAATGAGGATGTCGAGATGTTAGATTACACATTTTCTGTATTTACAGCACCATTTCTCCTTCCAGAACTGGTTGAAAGGGTAGCTAATATGTTCAACTATTTATTTTCACAAATGGTGGGCCCTCAACAGAAAACTCTCACCCTCAAGGACCATGAAAAATATGAATTCAAACCAAAGAAACTATTGAACAAGTACAACATCAATTGTAGATACTTTAACTACATCTCATGTTGATGAGGATGTGAAATACTCTAATTGCATTTCTGTAAGACTTCTAGTTGTCATTGTAGGGGAGGTGTGATGCCTTGATGAAGGATGATGCTGAGATTGATTCCAGACTTATATTTGATGGGAGTATTTTAACTACCTATAAACTAATTTAGGGCTGGTAAATGGGAGTATTTTAACTGCATATGGCTTGTAGCTACCTATAAACTAATTTAGAAGTTAGAAGGACACTAAATATTGTAGCATTTTGCATATCCATTATGGCATTAACATTGTCTACAGAATTTCCCAATTGCCTTATTAGTTTTTTCTTTATAATGCCCTTTAGATAAAATTTCCTTCAAATGGACTTTCCAATCCGCTAACTTATGTTTCTATGGTAGACATGCATGTAGTTTTCTTCTTGTGTTTTTCAAATGTATGTACAACCTTTTTCAAATTCTTCTCATATATAACAGATATGCAAAGTAAATATAAATAAAAAAGAGATGTTTCCACCAATGAAAGGTCTACACCTCATTACCAACCACTATGAACTCTTAGAATCTGTCAACTAGTGTCATTTGAACAGATGAAACAACAACAAAGAAGTTGGAAGAGTGTCATGGAAGTCGAAAGAGGTAGTCTAGGTAGATGAAATACCTATCCTATCATTTGAGGGCAATCTGTATGATAAGGGAATAATAAATATCTCCACTATAGTGATAAGGTGATTCTTTGGAAATCTAAGACCTGTTCCTGTTAGCATCCAATTGTGCTACAAGGTAAGATGTGTCATCTCATATCCCTTGAAAAGGAGCTATTAGACACTACAGAATTTTGAGTATCAATAAATCTTGACTGTTTCTTTTTCCCTACCAAGGAAACAAGGTGGTGGCAGTTAAAGTGATACAGTAGAACACATCATCCATTGTACTATCATTAGTCAACAGGCAGTGTCAGCAGATGAAAACCTCTCTAACAAATAAGCTACACGTTTTAGAATCTCATATCTAAGGAAGGAATGTTGAAAGAATCAATACCAAGTCTCTCTGATCTCATGATACACTGGATATCTGAAAATGAAGTTCTATGTTTTCTCTACCTCCATGCTCCAGTGAGAAAATTTTGCATTTTCCTCGATCACAACAAATTTATTACTCTGACTCCACTCTCAACTAGTTAATACAAACTCTCAGTTATCCTAGCATGTAATCTAGACCATGAGATTAATTGTTAGATGTACTTAAAAGTATAATACTCAAGTGTTGGTCCAAAATACTCTAAAATGAATCATATTGTAGGTTTAATAATGGCATTATAGAGTAATACTTTGGATGAGATATCCTGAAGAACTACTGAAAGCATTTACTCTTTAGTATTGCTAGGAATACACATATTTTGACTACGCATGGTTGGGTACATGTTGATGTCGTGACTTTTTCCTCAAGGAAATGTTAACTTTTCCACACAAGTGAATAATAATAAAATTGACCCTTATAAGTTCACCAAATGTTATGCATCCCAGAGGTGGAGCAAGGTGAGAAGAGCTGAACTAATATTCTAAGTAAGAGGAAAGACACCAAACCTTTTCTTGAGAAATTTAGATTGTATTCTTGACATATCATGCTGCAATGATAAATCCATCATGTTAAAGCATATGATTTATTGCAGACAGATTCCCTGAGTCTGCGTCTAACCTGAGTTTAGCACCCATCCCTTACTCCTTGCAAGCTTATTTAGATTTTTCTCCTTTGTTCATGAGATCCATGCTATGACAATTTAACAGAGTGGAAGAGATATCCCATAATAGGTGCTTCATTCCTCAAAGGCCATTCCCTCCATGGATCTCCCAAACAAAAGACAATTTTGGTTCTTGAAGGCTTCTTCACTCCTTCAAATCCATAGGCATATCTCTTCCACTCTGTTAAACCCTCTCCATACAATATGATCACTAAAGTCTCAGAAGAAACCTATTAAAACCCATAAATGGAAAGGAACAAGGTGCATATTGAACCCTCTCACACTTTACCCACTTACCCAACTATTCATGATTCATTAGTTTATTTAAAATCCCTTCAAGAAACTCCTTTTTGTGTGAGATAACTTACTCCTAAAATATGTAACTTTGCTACTTATTTTATCATTAGAACTATTACTTCAAATATATGAAAATTTTAGTTAATTCCTATGCCCAATGGATTTGTACGAATGCATAGCTACAACCATCTCTGTATCAAAATGTCACGGGAATGCACCCCGAAGCTTTTAATTAAGAATATCCTCTAGGAATAATCAAGCCTGTCATAAGCGTCAAACAAATGAAACCACATATTGAGAGAAAGAATAAGAATTATTACGCCAGAGGAGATGAAATGGTGAAGTAATTCAAAGCACTGGATCCATAGTGTATAGGCATATGTCTTCCCTTTCCAAGGTCAGCTTGGTTTCCAAAACATTGATTTGCAAATTCTTGCAAGGTAAAACCTCGCCAAAAGAGTACTCTAGTCTCTCTATACTGCACACATTACAGAGCCTCAAAGTTATTGCATACTAATGAGATCCTATGCATACATTACAGAGACACATATGTAGAACCTTGAAGGTATTGCATACGAATGAAATCCTATGTATTGAGGACAAATTTCTACCTGGGAAAATACAACATCCTCAATACTTAGAGCTGCAGCAGATCTAATGCCAATAGCATCCTCTCCAATCGAGGTCAAATAAAATGAAATCCTGCCTTGTCTCTGTGCTTCATAAAATATGGTATCCATAACTCGAACACTCACCATGTCATTGTATATTTTTAGTGCAAATTCTTTGTCAACCTGTTTATAGAAAACGAACCGTTATGAACTGGCGAACAACCAAGACCAAAGATATCAATAGCGAAATCATCATCGACAACCGTTTTCAACAACTAAGGGTGAGATCGATTTGCTATAGATTATAATGTTTTAGGGAAGCAAACCTCTTCCAGGTTAGTCTCTAAGATCTGGATACCATGGTCATCTAAAAATCTATAACATGAGGCTACTTTGTACAATGTTTTTGCTAAAAACTCCATCTGCTATGCATATCTCACTTCCCTTGTTCTAGTATCATCAAACTAGCCGATCGCAACAAAAAATGAAAGAAGTAACCATTAGAAACAAACAAACCAAGCATAGACATAAATATGTAGATCCACTAAAGCAAGCTTTGATTTCAGGCCTATTCAATATAATATCTAGGAGAAGAAATTGAAAAAATAGCATACCTGTGTGTCATCCTCAGCTGGTTGTCTAACTATTACTGTTAAGCTATTTTCCTGATGTAGTATATAACAAACTGTGGTTATTGGACATTGTGATAGCAGGCCACAGAGACAGGGATTCCCAGTTACCAGATGGCCTGGATATATTAGTAAGACGATGTTTAATAGAATCACAAACATATGGCCTTGCTGAAACTTGTAAGTAGGTTGGCAGAACCTAGTTTAGCCAAGTATCAGATCTTCTTAGACATAACAGGGAAGCTCTCATGGTGGAATGAATTCAAATTGAACTCCCCTAAACTACAAAAGAAGGATGCTTGTGAAGGTATTTCTATCATTGGAGGAGGGACCATTTTATAAGGTATGCCATGCCTTCTCATGCTTCCCATTGCTGCGTACCCTTGGAAGCATGTACATTGCTACATTTGGGAAAATATTCTGGTGATAGGCAAGGCCGTGAAATAATGTACATTTGCTACATTTACGCAGACAGTTAAGTGAAATCGTGCGGGAGAGAGTCAATGGATCCTACTTAATTCCTAACACAACATCCATTTATTTACTAAAGGGTGCAGTTGAAACTTATTAATGGTAGGCATGGATGGCTTGTATTTTTCTTTGGTAGCCCATAAAAATAGCACTAAGATATCTTTAATGGTAGACATGGCTGACATGGTTGGTAGCTATTTTTATTGGTAAATAATAAATATCTAACATTGTAACATTTATGGTACATAGGTTTGTTTTGAACTGGACACATATCCAACGCTTCTGATGTAACTTCTTTAATTTTTAAGTATTATCTAAAATATTTTGCCAGTATAGACAATTTAACAAAGTGGAAGAGATATCCCATACTAGGCGCTTCATTCCTCAGAGGACATTGCCTCCATGGATCTCCCAAACAAAAGACAGTGTTGGTTCTTGAAGGCTTCTTCACTCCTTCAAATCCATAGGAATTTCTATTGAGCATCTCACTAAATTGAGATACTCTTTGTATGCCCATCATCACCTTTTCTCTTCAAAGGGACGATCAATAAGGAAACCAAAGAGGGCATATACAAACAATTTATTCCGGGTACTTGTATACCCTCCTCATCCCTCTTGGTTGTAAGATGGCCTACTATCCTCAACATTTCTTATAGCTAATAGGAAGCCTCATTATCCATCCCAATTAAATTCAAACACCATTGATTGCATGCCCTCAATATCCTCCTCATATAGTGGAGGGTTTGTTCTCAACGCTCATCAATTACACATAGAGTCCCATCACCGCATCCCATGAATGGGTAGGATATTTCAAAGATGTCACATACATAAGTTCGAGATGTAGGAGCACCTTTTAATGTCCCATAGCGATTCAGACAACATTTTACTCTATGCCAAGTTTCATGAGGATTTATAGCTACCTCTTTTCAACACCAAACCACATATGCTTGGCTTTCGATGACTCTTCTATTAAGTCAAGGAGAGGATAAATTTGATATTCATCGCATGTTTGAACTACAATGGTTCCATTCGGTCCTTTATGGGTACTTTTTAGGATGTGATCTCCACACAGGAACTCATCTTCCTCACCAACATGCATGATAACCTCAAGAAAACACTCCAACCTATCAAGAGGTATCACAAGGTCTCAATTTTTGGATGTGACACATAGATATCTAGCAAATCTTGTGGGTCAAGAGATGTCATTTTATTCATTCAAGACTCCAATATAGGGTATCAATTTTGGATTTCTATGTGCATTCCAAATTTATTTGGATTTGAATTCTAAGACCCGAATTCCCCTCTTTCAAATGTCTTCATTGTTGTATGCTACCCAATCCTCAAGATTCAAACTTCACTATGATGGTAAACCTTTCCTTGACCTATATCTAGTGATCCTCTCTATATGGGATATCATTTCTTTTAGAGATTTCAATACCCTCATTGGCTCTATAGACATCAACCCATGATCAAATTAAGATGCACATTGCCTCCACAAGATAGACCTAATTGTTAGTTTACCTGGTTCCTCCAATTCTGTTCTCCATTTCTTTTTTCCTTCTAGAATTTGAGTTATTTGCTTGGCTTCTGCTAGAGTAAGTTTGCACTTGTGTGAGGGAGATATTCATGCAAGGATGGTGAATTAATTATGAAGGCATAAAGGAGACAAGGCACATTAATTAGATAGAGAAGAGAAGCCAGCCGCTAGCATAACTTGAAACGAGTATTAGTAGTAAAGATTGTTGTATTATAGTTGTTATTTTTGGTGTTTTGGACGAGTTTGAGAGTGAAGTTTTGTTTTTATGTGGGCACATTGTGTGTTACATCAGTTGTTTCCATTCATTCAATATTAGTCGAAGGATTCTGCTAAAAAGTGAGCTAAGGTAGTAGAGTTATTCCACTAGTGTGTGATGCTATAGTTTTTGAGTTAAAAATTCCATTAACCACCAATAGCATCCTCCATGTTATCAACATTATCATCATCTTGAAAACTGATTTCCACCTATGCGAACATCATCACAGGTAAATTCCATAGTTCAGATGTGAGATTAAAAAAAATACACAAATAATTTTAAATGATTCACAAAACATAAAAAAGTCAACTATGATATAACATCTACTTACAGGCTTCTTATTCTTTTTCCTTATTCTAGTGAATGCAAAGTCAAGGCCATTAGCAATTGTAGAATTGAATCAAAATCAAAATCAGTCGATATGCACTAGATACATTATATAATATGAAGATGATAGATAGGAATTTATATGATCATTTTGATTATCCAGTTGAGTGGGGTTAATAACATGTGTTTCCTCCTAGGAGGTCACAAGTTCATATCTGGAGAAGGTAGGGTATGTACACCTCCATAGACTTTAGCAATTAAATTTCTGCATAGAGAGGGTCCCTTGTCCCACAAAGAGGGTCTCATACACCAATTTAGTCTCTGGCTTGGCCGTGACCTAAAAAATTAAATTCATTTATTCAATGACCTGATGAGATTCTAGCAAATTTTGATCATTAGAAGGACATTTTAATATGCCCCACCACTATGACATATGGTGGTGGCCATTTACTTTTGCAATGCGATGAAATGCTAATTGTATGTACTATTGTTACATTATATGAAATATAAAAATAAATTTTACCTTTTCTTTAAATGATATTAACAATCTTCCCTGATTATCATTGCTAGATGACTTACAAAAACTATTACTTCTCTAAGATTGATATTATATTTTATCATACCTGAAATGTTTTCCATCTTCTCAGCCACTTTAAAGGTATAAGGAGATCACTTAATGGTTTTGAATGAAAAGTAATCTTCTATTTAAATTACCTCAAGTGCAGTTGCTTTTGTAGTAAGTATCTGAAGTTCACATGTTGATTTTCCTGTGAATTCTAATTTAAACCTTGCATTCTATTTTGTAAGAGCCGGGATTTGTTTTATGCATCGATCCCTGTCTTCTATAACATGCTGAAGTTATCCATGCACCCTCTCTATCTCTTCATTCAAGGGATTCTTCTGTTTCATTCCTTTGAGCAGAGATTCCTACCAGTATAAACAAAGTGTTAATTGGCATTCTTACAAGTCATCTTGGCAAGGGAACAAAAGCAATTGCTATCATTGCACATGCATTGAGCTTAGTTTGAATTGAATTCAAGCATTACAATATGCTTTGTTACATATAAGGGTGAAATAATTTCACAATAAAGCTATAAATATCACAAGCCTGCATAGCAGAAATTATCAGACCCATGATGCACTTGCCTTAGCACTATCTAGCTGTGTCTGCAAAGCAGCAGCACTACCTCGTACAACACTAAGAGTTTATAAAATAGCATCTTTTTCTTGTTTTGTCTTCATATTCCCTTCTGTAGCAACAACAGCATCAGTTTGTATTTTGCTATTGTACACTTGAAGAATCGTGTTATACCCTTTTAATCATTTATTGATATCATGTAAGGATTTGATCTGGCAAAAAAGGAAAAAACAAGTCAGCATAATTGTCGAAAGGGAAAGTAAAAATGATGAATAATGAAATTCTCACAATGTGTAATGCCATAAGCACAGAAAAAGAAAAATCAAGATAAAATAGTTTGCACACTTGATCATTTGAAGTTCACAGTTCACTCTTAAGTTTGTCTATCTCGTTAGCAAGCTTTGATTTTTCTTCTCTAGCAATACACGATGCCTCTGAATCCTTGTCATGTACAATCAAATTTCATGGATACAATTATATCTCGGTTAAACACTTAACACAACCTGGTAATCAATCAATGGACTAGAAAAATAGACAACTGAACTCAACACTGCTTATGATTTTAAAAGTAAAGAACAACAACAACAAATTAAATTACCTTTTTTCTATATTGACTTTTGAAATCTCTACTTCAAGAGTAGATCATCCTAGTTTTTGTTGTGCGACTTCATCACCCAGCTTTTATTTCTCAAGCTTCATTGTAGAAACTGGAGAATGCAATGAAACTAATGAGATCACAATTCCAACTTACTACTTACATGGTACCTTCAAGAGAGATTCTCACCATGATGCTAAAGTATTAGCCACCAATTGCTAACAAAAGACATAACTCGTTTCTATGATTACTAGGCAGAAATGCTACACTAGATAAATTTAGAAATATTAATTCTATCATTCTATGCATACAATTTCCTCTTCTACTAGCATATATGTACTATATAATAAAATTCAATAAGGTTTGAACAATATTTTCAGCAAATCTTTCAAACAAAGGAAACTGTAAAACAAGCATAGGTTGAAAAGCAAAATCAGACTTACCAGTTTCCTCTTGTTTTTTTCTCTACTCTTCTATTCGACCCATGAGCTGCTCTTTCTGAAGAATATATCCAACCTCCTTTTGAAGAAATTTCTGGCCACAAGCTCGAAGCTTCTTGATGTATCCATCATTTGTTCCATTCTACCCATTAAGCATCAAAATCTCATGCTTGTTCTAATTGTATCTTCCATAGATTGACATAGATTCTAGAAAATAAGGTGGTATTAAAAAAAATTGAAAAAAGAGAATGCATTGCCTTTGCATCATTCTTTAATTTTCCTACCATACTCATTTTGATCAATGGCTCTACTTCACTTGTAGTCATTTCAGTTTCTCCATATTCCTCCGGCCCATTTATAGTTTTGGCTTGAACTGATTCTTCCCCTTATTTCTTAGTGGAAAGAACACATAACATTTCAAAGACATTACTTTTTGGTTTAGGTGTTTGTTTGGGATTGTCATCTCTTAAAAAACAACTTGATCCTTTTCTTGTCAGGTGGACCAATGGGGATATTCTCCTTCTGAAAATACACGAATGAAATATTAATAATTGAATATTTCTACATTTTCTTGGAAATGAGAATACAGGTTTTAGCATCCATTCCCGTTCTAATCTACATCCACTTTTGGAGCATAATTCAATGTGTCTAGATTCACGTTGTTACATACACTATATTCATTAGGAGCTTATAATAGCCAAGAGAGAAAATAAGAAACCTAATATGATCTTCTTGTACAGTCATCATTTTATGTAGAAAATGGTATCTGCCGCTAGTTTTCCCACACTTTCTCATAAAGCCTCATATTATTCAAGATTTGACACAAGATCCCTAAGTTTATGTAGAAATATAGGACTGCTCATAGAGATATGTAGAGATTTATTCAATTTCTCAAAATTAAGAAACGATGTGGAAAAATATTTGGAAAATTTGCAATTTTTTACAGAAAAATAAGCCAAATATATTTCTCTCATACAAAGAGTATACATTATTTCAAAGTCTTCACAGAAGTCGCATCTTTACAGTAAAAATTAGCAAACAAGCTTCCTTGTCATCAAACCAGCCTTTTGCGGTCAAAGGAAAAATGTGGAGTTGGTCTCTACGTATATATCGTTTCCATCTATTGATTACATATTTTTCTTGAGAATGCAAGTTTTGTCTTCCCTCTTTTGGGAAATTCCTGTAGAATTAAAGATTTTTTTCTCAAGGTAAATAACACATGTCCGGTTTTCTGGGAAATTAGTTAAGACATTATTATGGAAACAAAAAATTTATAGAGAAGGGAAACATGATTTCTACTTATAGATTACTGGCCATCCTCGATGCGGCTTCGAGTGTTGGGTAGTCCAGCCTTCATCATGACTCGGTCCCTTCCAAAAACCTTTAAAAACTTCAGTTGTTAATAATAAAGAAGCTAGGTCTTCCTTCATCAACTACCATAGACTATCATGTTGCTATGTGCTCTTTAAAACATCCGAATGCATATTCCACACCACAAACCATAATTACACAAGTTTCTAGGATTCCCAACCAAAAAAACTAGTGTAATTTTTTTCTAAAGAGGAATGCTTCTGGCACATAAACAATAGCAGCAAATCCAGGCTCTCCTATGTCAAAATTTTGCTCAAATACAATAATGCCTGGCTCTAGTTCAAATGCAAAATCCGCAGAAGGCCATCTGCCGACAGAAACTTTGAATTATCGTAAGAAAATAGGTAGGCTTCTGGCTCATATAGAACATTTTGTGAAGAAAACAAGACGAGCATTTCTGATTCAAATTGAATGGCAACAAACACAAAAAAAGGGCACTGTGTACAATTACGAGTTCATTGTAACGAAAAATAGGCATACAACCAACTGTAAATTAATGTCACGAAAGAATAACCAGAACAATGCACAACCATGCCCTCTCTGCTAGATCAATCACTTGGTAGGGTTTTCTCATGAAGAAGCTCCAAGTTTGAAGATGCAGAGAGAGTGGGATTCCACCGGCTAGTGCCCGTGGAATTGAAACACTCCATTGGCTATCGATCATTGTGTCTGTAAGGAAGGAGCCCTTACCAAAATGGATGCCATTATAGCTCAAAATTGAACCCTTCCTAGCCCTTACAAAGGGTTCTAGCCCTTCACTTAAAATTTCCCTTCAAACATAAATTAAAATCTGAATTTTACCCTTCCAATTAAGAAGGGCATTATTTATATCAACATTTCAGAAGAAGGGAAACATTTGAAATTCCCCATCCATATAAATTTATCAAAATGTTAAAATTTGAATGCTATAAAGTTCAACTTTTCATTCAAAATATTGGAAATATGATAAATTATAATCACTCACTTGCTCATTCCATGCACTTACTACTTAGTTGTGCAAGATGACCAGTAATCAATTATGACTGCAAGACACTAGCCATCGATATGTTTAGACTCTCGAGTCACTTTTGGTTGCAATCTAAAGTGTGAAAATGTGTCAACAACTACAACTATAACAAAAAATAACTACTAGTCTACTGCTAGGCCTGAAACGAGCTCAAAACTTTGTGTCTACTACCTATGTGAACTTCACTACCAATGTCCACTCTTTTTCGTCAAAATGAAATTCAAAAGGTCAGTTTGATGAGTCCTCCTCTATAAGAATTCATTTCTTGCATGAATATCATGAACTCACAACAACTATAAACAACACTCGATGTCATGCAAATACAAATAATACCATGTAGCTAGGATCACAAACTATGCAAAGGTTGATTTATGCATTGCTATGGAGAAGTGTCATTGGGAACACCATATGGACAAACAATGGTTATTAATGAAATTAAAAAAACAATTGTTGGCTCAAGAATAGTCTTCAATTTGATGGGTGGCATGATCGTGATGTAATCTCCATCCATCCTTCCAAGTATTGTGGTTTCTCACAAATTTGACCTTAGCGCCACCAAAATACATATAAAAATTACTTGTTTTTACATCCTCTTCCCTTTAAATCCTCATCTCATAGTCATAAATAAGGATTATTATGCATGCACATCCTCAGCTTCAAAATATCAATTGGGTCAAGGCATAGATACAACCATAAAATATTAAATGTGTCAAGGCACAAAGAGTAAGAGACAAGTATAAACAAGTGTTATATTAAATTTACCATATAAGTCTTTAATTAACACAATCAAATAACATTTGACACGTTGGAGTTTTTTGATATTCTTATCACTCCTTACCAATGTGATTGCAAGGAATTATTTGAAGGTGAAAACCATAATTTTCGGTCTTCTTCCTCATTATCATTCCTTTTGGTAATACAATAAAGAGGGTAGTGGCCTACATCGGCATGGAAAACGGTTTTGACATAGAGGTATATACATTAGATGTTCTCATTAAATAACTTAAATTATTACATGTGACTTTTGATTCACTTAATCATAGACCGATACAAAACACAACAAGTTTTAGAGCCCCGAGCCCTTAATTACTCACACTTAGAACTTTCTTAAATCTTTCCATTAATAAACTTCTTTTGGAATTTCTGTTTAATTTTAAAAGGCAGATTGTTGAGACTCAGACATGTAGTGAATTGCAGGGATTCAATTGACTTAGGCTTGATTCTGTTTCCCCTCCATCCCATACATGTATGCTTTCACGACAAGTGTTGAACAAAAAAATTTAATGCCCTAACCCCGGTTATGCTAGCTTTACTAACTTGCTTGGTATGTAGGATTTTTTTTTAATATTTTTTGAGTTGTGTAATATTTTTTGTTGGTGCCCATTCCTTATCATTCTTAGATCTCTCAAGCTTGGATTGCACTTGGATGCCTCAATATGGTTAGGACATAATCTAAGTAGTTTTTTTGTATAGTGAAGTGTGCTCCAACTTAAAAAAAATACAATAGAATAGTTGTTATGTTACTGAACTATAAAATTAATGATACAAATTAATGATACACATATGACAACTTAATGTGTTCAAAATAAGTTTCGTTGAAAATATATCATTTTTTCATGTAAATATTAAGGGGTGCTCAACTAATAACAAATTGTAAAAAACTAAAAGAACAATATTTATTTTTTGCATTTTTTTGGCAAAGGGTTTAGGTAAATATACTTGTCAATTAAAGTACAATTACTTATATTGCCCTTCATCTTAAAAGGGCTCCAAGAATAAATGCCCTTCCATTTGAAATTAAGACCCACCCTTCAAATTTGATCATTGATGCCATGAAATGAAAATGAGACTATGTTTAATCGCAACCGTCCATTCTCTCAAATTGTCGTTACCGATATGTGTCTCTCTTTGAAATGTGAGTGCTATCCAGTGATCAAAATTGAAGCCGTCACAACATTTCAAATGGTTTCTAGCACATCCAAGAAGTCCAAGAAGTGTGGTTAAAAATTTGACCGTCATAAAAAAATGATTTTTGTTTTTGAATTAAAATTTCATTAAAAGGGTTGTTCTACAAAATATCCATCAAACATTAATTTAGTTGTCAGAATTAGGTATAAACTTGAGGCATCTGGAAATATTTATCATCCTCGGACCGAAGGGGTGACCAAATGTAAGCCCTACAAATGTTAGTCCAATTGAATAATGTCACGCTATTGAGGGGAAGCCATTTCAAAATTTATGGCCCATGTGTCCCATGCATAATTTGAATTAAAATTTCATTAAAAGGGTTTTCCTACAAACTATCCATCAAACATTAATTGGTTGTCATTCCTAGGTAGAAACTTATTGAGGCATCTGGCAATATTTATCATCCTCGGTACGAAGTACTGTTGTCCTGGGAAGTGACCAAATGTAAACCATAAAAATGTCATTCTGATCGAATAACTCCATGCTAGTGAGGGGGGAACCATTCCAAAATTTATGGCCCATGTGTCCCATGAATAGGACCTTCCTGTTACAGTTGCTTTAGTAAATTAAAGAGATCCAAAATCAGAATCATTTTTTTTTTGCTTCTGAATCAACATAACTATTTTCTAATGGATGGTATGTTGATGTTGGCATTCGACCTGTGTTCGTATCGAGTAAAACCAACGAGGTTGGGATGATGACCATGGACAATATTCATTGATCTGCACTAATTTTCAATATCACAATTCCCCACCTTAATTTCCTCCATAAATTATAATCCCAATTTCCTCCATCGCCCTCGACGGTATGACTTCCTCATTAAATTATGTTGCGTTTGTAATGCTAGATGGTTTACCATTTAGAATAGCACATATGAATCACCAATTTTACGGAGTGAAAGTGGCAGAGGTTATAGTAGGATCGGATTTAGATCAATATCTAGATGCATCATGCCCAAGAATCTAGTGCAGCATTTCCTTGAGCTCAATAGTCATAGCTCGTTGATTCCATCCTTGCGGTTTATACTACTAGCTTGTTCCAACTTCTTGCACCAGCTACCTGTCACAATTTGGGGTATATGATATTGTGTTCTTACTTTTTGAAAATCCTGTGGAGCACATGGAGCGATTGAAGCATCCCAACCTGCATCATCAATTCCAATTCCATAAACAAATCCAAATCAAGTACCGGATGGTGGTGATTGATTCATAACCCATTAAAGAAGAGACAATCGCAGTGCGAGCAACAGTCTACCTTCAACACTGACTAAATAATGTGGTTTTCCTTCCAATATAGGACCCAAATCTAGCTTATTCTGTAGTAGTTAGAGTATATTCCATGAAATATCCAATAGGAGATATAGCTAGAGACCAACTGGTTGAAGTATATAATAGATGGTAGCCATGGCCATCTCTCTCTATTTGTTGCATGAGATTGCAGAGTTGCAATCTTATAAATAGAAAAAAAGGTATAAATGGTGGTGCATAGAAAAAAGTACTAGACAGAAGAAGAAGGTGGCACATATTTCCCTACAAATTTTAATGTCTTTTGGGCATGGATCACTACATATTTTACATCACCAGTTGGATACAATGTGTATGGATTTTTTTTCAGTTTTCAAGTGGGGTTGCAACCTGTGAGGGATAGAGGTGATATTTACTATACATGGAATTCTAGGGAACCACTGCTCCTTGAGGTTTAATACAAAAGTTTAAAAAAATAAATGGAGTGGAGAGGTGATAGCAACAGTCAGTTCCCATTCTTCACCATTGAGATGATTCTATGAATTCCCTTTGATTTTTATTGTTAGGTACAAATCTATTTGGCGCTTTCTCTACTGATCTGTGGCAAAGCGGGTGATAATTTTGTTATCATAAAACATGATTTAGGTTTACTGGTTTGGAAAGAAACAAAGATTCTTCAGTTGTGAATAAACTAATCATGGGTGCCAAATATTTCTAAGCATGGATTCAAGGTAGATGCTTATCTCACTTACAATTTTTATTTTGCTATTTTTTTCAATGTTTTGAATTCAATGTTTGAATTCAATGTTTGAATGTTTGTGTGGTGTTGTGCCCCTACTCAACAGCCTTAAAAACAAATTTCATCAAACAAAATAATATTTTGGTTGATGAAATATTTGAATTTCTCATTTCAAATTTATAGAATCGGGAGCTACTGAAACGATGAAGTTCCATTAGCTACTGAAATGATGAAATTCAAGTTGTTTTTACAACATTGTGAACTATTGCTAGTTGACAAAATTATTATATTAAATCGTTATTTTGAATGGATTCATACGCTTTCCCCCATAGCCTTACCATAAGCCTTATTTGAATATTCAGAAATTGGTATGTTTTATTTGTTAATTGAAAATTTGACAAGGTCCTAGAACATGAAAGGCTAAATATTCCATGCAGGGGTGCCTTATCCAAATTTCATACTCCAATATTTGAATCATGCTTGATCCTACCATAAGTATTTACTTTCGATCTTTGCAATGTTCTCCATGTGTAACTTATATTTTGCACTTAATGACGGGGTTGACGTAAGGGGATATGCCATATGTGTTTTCACGTTGCGTAATCATCATTTTCGAAGGTTGAAATAATGATATAACAAGGTTTGTGCTTTAACGTTCAAGGTTCAATCCTTATGGTTGGTTCGATCCGTGTCGTCATCTCAAAATCCGATTCACTTGATTGAAGGCTGATATGTCATCATTATACTCGTACATAACTCTGTAATGACATTTAATTGCAATACGAGCTCAGCGTCCTTTCTTCCTACTTGTTGAACACCTGTGCTCTATGCAATTTGTGGTTTTATTTTGAGCGAGCCGAATAAATCATGACTAAGTGAGTTTGTTCTGGAGTCTTTGCCGCCTCTTTCCATTTTTGTGATCACCTTTTTGTGTAATCATTCCTGTTTGCTCATGTCGAGTTTACAAGGTTCTTGTCTGAGTTTATTCATGTCGCATTTAGTTTATGAAAGAGTCGGGTTTCATTGTTTGTGGTTTTTGCTTGGTTTGCATCCCGAATGCTCGCTCTCTAGTGTCCTGTCTTGTTGCGGTCTGTTGTATCTCCTCTGTGTGCATCTGTGTGCATTTGCGCTCGCAGCCATGGCTCCAGTTGTCAGAGTTGAGCCTAACAATACGAAGCTTCTTGACAAAAACCCTAAGCTCCTAGCCAAAGTAGAAGCAGTCGGGTGGCTTTCATTTTTCCGCAAGTTTGCAGACTCGAACCCCGAAGTCACTAGGTTGTTTTCCCTCTCGCTGGTTGATGCCAGAGTTAAGGTGGCCGACCTTCAGTTCAGAATCGATGAGTGCTTAGTCGCTTTAGCTACGGGCCTGCTATTAACAGGAGAATGCTGGTTCAAATCTAAGCAGATGAAAGTTACTGAATGGAGGCAGATGTTGAAGAACCCTTGCCAGGACGTGTCCTTCAAGGCCAGGGTGTCGCGCAAATATTTCAAAAAAGAATGGCAACCAGTTTTGGATGTCATCCATAGGTATGTGACTTGTGAGGGTCGTATTTCCTTTGCATATGTCTATCATCTTCGATTGATGACTGTTTTTCTTGGCCTACCTATCAATTTACCCTATTATTTAGTTCAAAGCATGACCAAGATGTCTTCGGCCGTCAACAAGGGCCCTAAGAATATTAGTCAGAGCCTCTTTCACCATGGTCTTGTTAGGATGTTTGTAGAGAGGGAGCTGTCTAAGAGAAATCAAACATGGGACGATTTTCTTGAACAGAATGGCTTCATGGCATTTTTCCATTGCCAGTTTGATTGTGCAGAGGAGTGTGTAAGGAATCAGCTGCCTTGTGAAGTCCCAACTCCACCTGTACATGAACCTATGCCAAATCCTAATGATTGTGCAAGCCATAACGTCTACGAAGATTCTACCCCCACTCCTGTGCGCAGTCCGGGTTCCCCCATGTGTTCTAAGCGTAGGAGGAAGTCTTTAAACCTTTCCCCAGTCACACCGAACCGTAATGACAAACCCTACAAACAGATGGGCAAGAAGCCGAATGTTAAGGTTACAAGTAGATTTACTAGGAGTATGGCATCCAAAGCCAATGCTGTTAAGTCTGTTGTGAATAATGATAACGACATAGAGACTGTGGTATTAGATGATGAAGATAATGGAATTGTCTCGCATGATGTTCCTGATGTGGATCCCGAACCTATCAATCACCCGATAGCACACAATACTCATGTTTCTGATAACAATCCCCAAATTGACTCTGTGCTTGATCCTTCAATTAAGGGCAAATCCGTTGAAGGGAATTTACCTGGTTCATATCGAATTCGTGAAGCAATTCACCCATTGTTGATTAATTATCTGCTCGACAAGATACGTGGAATGGAGGTAGAAATAATAGAGATGGTGATACGTAATGATGTTGTGAAATCTGAAAATGTGAAGTTGCAGGAGAGATCCGATTCAGCAGATAAATGCATCTTGCGACTGAAAAGACATAAGAACAAGTTAATTAGGAGAGTAATGAAACTGCAACATGAGAATCGTAAAAATGAGGAAAGGGTTCGTGAGCTAAACACTCAGGTCACTTTGATGCAGCTTAAAGGTCACTCACAAGCTCCCTTTTCACAAAATCCGGCGACTGGTGTGAATATACAGGTTTTCAATACTCCTGTTAAAACATAGTGTTTTGGGGATACTCACTTTTGTACATATGTCTAGAAAGTATTTTAGGTTTGATGTTTGTAAGTAAAAGAAGCAAATCATAATGAAGTTAATTTGGTTTTCCAGGTATTGTTTTGAGTTAATTGGTGAATTATGTAATTTAGTTTATCTACCTTTGTGATTGTGTTAATTTTTGTTGTGTGATGTTGTAGATGATTTGGTTGATGTGCTTTCCTTGGATTTTGGTGATTGCTCATTTTCAGGATGGTCTCCAGAGAATAATGAATGAATCAATTGAAATTGTTTTCAATTATGGATACGCTGTTTCCCAGGTGTCGCTAAATTACTAGTGTCTTTGTCATTTTGTGATTTAGCATTATAGGTCGAATCTTTTCAAATTTTGGCATATCATAATGTATATATAAAAATGACAATTTCATTTGTCATTTTTCTGTTTTAGATGAAATTGGTTAAGATTTCGATGATGTAGTTTCATTTTTTCTAGAACTATCTCTTTTTGAGATTGAATATATTTAAAGGAGACATGGTTTACTATAAAGGGGGGTCAATGGTTGGGAAAAGGGACGAAGGAGGATCACTTTATCATTTTCTATAGCTAAAGACAATTTCTTGTTAGCAGTTGCAACATCTTTTGACTGGTGATATTTATAAATATATTTGCAGTATTTTTACTATGGAAATGTATTTATAGTATAGAATGATCTTGTTATTTCTTTTCGCAGTCTTTATGTTTTGTCACTGTTCTTTGAGGAAATGTGCAAATACATTATGTTTAATTATCGATCTAAGCTAGTTTAACTTGCAAATCTATTTTATATAGTAGATTTTGTTTCTCATTATAATATATATGATATACCAGTTATGTGTGTTGTCTTGCACCTATTCAGAATTTCTTCTGAATGTTTTCAGGATTGTCTGCACAGCATCGTTATTTGTAAGTTGATTCCAGGGTTAATATTTTCATGATCCTGATCAAGATAGGATACTTAGGATATATGAGTGGTAGTTTTATTTAATTTATAGAAAACATATTGAATCAGATTTTACATTTATGCTCTGCTAAGTTATCTTTCAATCTTATTACGGATGTACATGTGTCTATAGTGTAATTTATGTAATTGGTCGAGTTTGTTAATTCTTGTATTCATAGATTAATTGGTTAACTAGATTAATTTCCAGCTATCAGTTGTGTAATATATCAACTAAATTAGTAATTATCTTTAACAGTTTTTTTTGTATATTCATAGGTGTAGTATAGATTTAGTTAACAAACATCAACTTTATTTTTCCTTTGAGTCTCCTCCTGTAGAGGGGAGTAATTTAAGGGAAGGAAACAGGGCCTTAATCCCGTCAGAGACAGCTACCTAACGACTGAGAGCAGCTTTGAAAACTTTTGGATCGGGTTGTCTCTTAGTTGACTATTGTGCCAAATTCGGCCTGTCAATAATGGCGCTAGAAGGAGGGCCAGCTTAAGCGAATGGCGGATGAAAAAAATCCTGTTCATAATACTAATCACCCCTCTACTCCTAAATTCACACCACCTTCTCGATCAGGTGAATTACAGTCATCAACGCAACCACAAAATTTCCAGTAATCACAAATAGGTGAGACCCCACTGAACGATACTGTTTGAAGCCTTATCTACCAGTTCAACTCTAGCGGTGCCCATCCACCTGAAGAACTTGACCAGTTCGAACATGCCATCAATGAATCCAGTGGGATTTTAACCAGAGATTATTCCAATCTCACTAGAATCCAACCCACCGAATTGCCTCTTCCACAGATCAGACGTCCACGTACTCTCCGTACTGAAGGATCAACCTTTAGGTGTCTTCCATGACCATCAATTACAACAGTCTCTAACAGGCACCAATCAACCTTCGTCCTCTTCAGGACCATCAACTGCAGGAGGATCTAGTTGACCACCATCACCACCACATTCACCTCCACACATTTTTCAAGCACCACCTTCACCACCTCCATCACCAAGGAACATGGAAAATTTAAACCCGAACCCCAATGCCAATATGCCATGGTTAGCTCAGGATGCGGTCGTTGTTCTAGGTGATCAACGCCCTTTACCAAAGCATCCCGAGAAATTGTTTCCCAAATTCAATCCCGAGTTGAAAGAGCCTGCAGAAGACCATGTCAAGAAATTCATGCTAGCAATTCGGCTTTTAAATGTTGAGCACGAAGATGTAGTCTGTCGGCTTTTCCCTTACACATTTGAGGGAAAATCCTTGAATTGGTATTTCTTGCTTACCGCTGGTTCTGTTACCAGCTGGAATGAATTCGAGTTGGCTTTCATGAATAAGTTTGGAGACGATAAGACTCCAGCTGTGTTGGTGTTAGAATTGTCTAGGATCCGTATGGAAACCAAGCAGAAAGTCAAAGATTTTAACCAGCAGTTCTTGACTCTAAGAAACCGAATCCCTGCTACCTCAAGGCCTGCTGAGGATGTCACCATTGAATTCTATACTTCAGCCCTACCCATGTCAATGGCCATGTTTGTTAGGAGAGCGGCCAAACCCACTCTCACTGAAACCTTTTATGAAGCCATTAAGGTCGAGAAGGACATGCCTGCCATTAAGACAAGCCCTGGGGTTGACACTGATTCTGCGTCTTCTTCTCGCAAAAAGAGTGAGAGTCCTTCCAAAACCACAAATCCTGATAAGAAGGGTCAAGATGCGCTAGACTTAGACAACCTCCAGAGAGTTATAAAGAAGTTATCCAATGAAATCATCGATTTGAATAAAGGTACTTCTGAAGGTACTCTGAATAAAGAACCACCTAGACAACCTTTTAGAAGACCATTCCAAAATACAGCTGCTAAACAGACCCCACCCTCTGAGGCTAATAATGTAGAGGAAATTAATAGCTTCCTAAAACTATTAGTCTTAGGCCTTGAAATGTCAGCTGAAAGCAAAACCCAATATTTAGGACATAATTCTGAAGATACCCAAGACACAGATAATAACACTGAAGAAAAACCTCCCCAAATTATCAGTCACTTCTGGGATACCACGAAATTGACCGATGATGAAGATGTTGCTGTTGTGAATGTCAATCAACATCAATATAATACTAGAAGAAAGAAAAATCAGTCCTCAGGGGAACCTTCAACAACACCTACAGACGACAGTTTAGCTGTCAAAACAAAAAGCCAACCTTCAAATACTAAGTCTGCACCTTCTCTTGATTTAGAATATGATCTGGTTGAGGATTTGAAGAAAATCAGAGCTAATATTTCTATCTATGAACTCCTCAAATTGCCCGTGATTTGAGACAAGATGATGCAGGGGGTTTCTCTAAGTAAAAATGGAAAAAATCCCTCCACTCAAAACAGTTCTGCTAGTACCAAAGATAATCCAACAAAAGCCTCAGTTAATGCCTCGTCCACAGGCAATAAATTAGATTCCTCAACTCCTCCTTTTCTACTTACGTTTGAAATTTGCAATCGTAAAGTGCATAATTGTATGATAGATTCAGGGGCTTCGAAAAACATCATGCCATATTCGGTGTGTAAAAAACTTAATGCAGTACCTGTACCATGTGATACGAGCATTGTGCAACTTGACCAATCTAATGTAAAGGTAATAGGAAAGTTGAATGAAGTACTGATAAGATTAGCCTCAAACCCTCAGGTTCATTTCATCATTGACATAATTGTTGGAGATATCCCTGAGGCATATGGCTTATTCCGTAGCAGAGATTGGTTTGAAAAATTGAAGGGATACTTTGCAACGGACTCCTCACATTTATGGCTACCTTCTAATGGTCACCCAAACAAAATTAGAATTGATCGAGAACATTATATGAAGCACATGGTCACTGAACTGGATGATTCAAAGGAACCAGCGTTATTTACTGATACTATAATGGGCAATTACATGGTTGATTCCTTCTTTAGAAACCTTGAGCCTGAGACATCATCAGTCCAAGATCTAGAACATCAATCCAAAGTTTTCCATTTTACCCAAGTTCCGGACGAAATTCCAGGTCTGAACACTGCACATTTAGACCTAAACAATGGACTCTGGTCTCTATACTTTGACGGATCTAAGTCAAAGGAAGGGGCTGGGGCCGGTTTCTTGTTGATAGATCCCCATGGGAAAAGGTATTTTGTTGCTTGCAGGTTGGAATTTGAGTGCACCAATAATATTGCTGAATATGAAGCCCTTATTGAAGGGATGAAAAAGGTAATTGACCTAGGAGCTAAAGCTTTGGTAGTGTTAGGAGACTCTGAAATTATCATTAGACAGGTACACAACACTATACATTGCATTGCTGGGCATCTAAGAAATTACCAGACAGAGGTGTGGAATTTATTATTATCATTTGAAGCTTTTAACATAAATTCTATTCCTCATTATTTGAATCAGGAAGCATATATGTTAGCAAATGTTGCTTCAAGGTTAATCCCATCTGAAGGGATGTTTACTGATTCTTTCTCTGTCGAACTGCTTTTCAGGCCTTCCATACCTGACAACATTGTCAATTGGAGAGTTTTTTACCATGACGAGCAGTTACTCGAGTTTTTTACCATGAAGGACACCTTCAAAGATGCAGTCATTGATGAAATGACTCATGATGAAGATCTGTATAACATTTCAGTAATTCATAAACCTTGTTCAATTGAAGAATCTCTTAATCAGGTCAGTACCCTTCCTAGATTTGTATAGTAAACTTGAGAAATTCTATGATTTGAAGGACAAATTTAAAGGTGCAAGGAACTGTAAAACCAACAGCTCTACTATGCAATCTGAAGTCATAAATTTAGGCACTGAACACAATCCTCAATGTGTGAATATGGGTAGTACGTGTACCCCCCAAGAAAAAAAAGCTTTCATACGACTCTTTAATGAGTTTAAGGACATTTTTGCTTGGACATATGATGATCTCAAGACATTTGATCCAAACATAATGAAACATGTCATCCCCATGAAACAAATGGCTAAACCTTTCCAGCAGAAGTTGAGGAAAATGTACCCTAGCCTAGAACCGACTGTTAAGAAGGAGCTTAACAAACTCCTCACTGCTAGAATAATTTTTCCAGTGCGGCATACGCAGTGGGTGGAAAATATCGTCCCGATTAGAAAGAAAAATGGTGACATTAGACTATGTGTCGATTTCCAAAATCTAAACAAGGTTTCAGAAAAAGATAATTATCCCGTTCCTCCTATGGAAAAGATCTTACAACAGGTTTCTGGATCTTAAATGTTCTCACTTTTAGATGGCTTTTCGGGATACAACCAAGTGTTAGTATCCAAAGCAGATTAGTTGAAAACAACCTTTAGAACCCCTTGGGGAACTTATGCCTATAGGAAAATGCCGTTTGGTTTAATTAATGCCGGAGCAACATTTCAAAGGGCAATGGATATTGCGTCCAGAGGCCTGATTGGCCAATTTGTCGTCATTTACCTTGACGATATAACTATTTTTTCAAAAAATAGGGCTGATCAACTAACACATCTTAGGAGGGTTTTTGAACGTTGCAGGAAATATGGAATCTCCCTGAACCCCAATAAATCCATCTTTGCGGTTACAGAAGGTAAGTTGTTGGGTTTTGTAGTTTCTAAACAAGGTATCAATATTGACCCTGAATGAACCCAGGCTATATCGCAGATCTCTATGCCTCACTCAAAGAAATCTATGCAGTCATTTCTAGGGAAGATAAATTTTGTCTCCCGGTTTATTCCTGGTTTCACTGAGATTGTCAAACTGCTTCAGAAAATGATTAAGAAAGATGTTGATTTCAAATGGTCTGCTGAAGAAAAGCAATCCTTTCACGATATATTAAAAGCTATTGCTGAAGCTCCTACCTTAACAAGCCCTAATTTCTCTAAACCATTTATTTTGTACACTTTTGCTTCTGACTCTTCATATGCCGCTGTTTTAACACAGAAAAATAAGGAAAACAATGAGGCTCCCATTGCTTTTACAAGTTTTGGTTTTAACGGTGCAGAGCTAAATTATCCAGAAGTAGACAAACAAGCATTTGTTGTTTTTAAGTCAGTAAAACATTTTCATCCTTATTTGCTGAAGTCTCATACCAAGGTTATTGTACCATATTCCGTAGTTAGAAATATTTTGGTGCAAAAGGACCTGGGTGAAAAGCGATCCCATTGGGTCACAACACTTCAGGAGTATGACCTGGAAAAAAAGCCTTTGAATATTGTCAGAGGACAAGGACTTTGTAATTTGGCATCTGGATCTTCAGATATGTCTGAATCTGATCTGCACATTATCGATGAACATTTTCTGTTCGAAAGGGAAGTTTTGCCAATCTCTGCCCCCTCTGATTCCTGGTATCATGACATTAAGTTTTTTCTATTGCATGGAAATGCTCCTGAACATTTAGATTCACGTAGAAAAAGGGCTTTGAGATTAAGATATGCCCCTTATCAGCTGATTGATAACATTCTGTTCAAAAAGAATTTCAAAGGGGTCCTCCTTCGTTGTTTAGAAAGAAATGAAGTTGATAGTGTCTTGTCTCAATTACATGCAGGGCCATCCGGGGGACACTTTGGCGGAGAAACCACTGCACATAAAGTACTCAAAGCTGGATATTATTGGCCTACGTTGTTCAGGGATGCATTTTCTTTTGATAGGAAATGTCAGGAGTGTCAGAGAGTAGGCACAAGACTTAAGAAAGCAGGATTACCTCTCCAGCCTGTTATTGTTGAATTCCCATTTCAACAATGGGGTTTGGACATTGTTGGTCCAATTACACCATCTTCCTCACAACAACACAAATACATTCTGACAGCCACCGATTATTTCACTAGATGGGTTGAAGCCATCCCCTTGCGAGTGGTTAACTCAGAACAGGTGATATCATTTCTTGACTCTTTTATTGTCACCAGATCTGGTGTCCCCGAATCTTTGATTTTTGACAATGCAACCTATTTTTAGTTTGTAAAATTAAAATAATATGCATTGGAAAAGGGTATAAAGTTAAAGTATTCAGCTAATTATTATCCTCGAGGCAACGGATTAGCTGAATCTTCCAATAAAAATTTAATCAAAATTCTGAAATGCACAGTGGCTAATCATCATAGAAATTGGCACAACGCTTTATCAAATGCCCTGCGGGATGACAGAGTGACACCCAAGGATGCCATAGGTAATTCTCATTTTTTCTTGGTATACGGTAAACAAGCTATCTTACCTCCCCATCTATTTTTAACCTCTCTACATCTCTCCTAGTCACTGCAGGAAACAGCATGTTCTGCTATGGAACATCGGATTAATACTCTACTTAAACTGGAGGAGGAAAGAGAGTTAGCCAGAAAAACATTTGACCAACACCAGAAGACAGTGAAACACTGGTTCAATCACACAAAATCAGCTAGTAGGGATTTAGAAGTAGGTGACCTTGTTCTAAAATGGGACAAAGAGCACGAAGACAAAGGAAAACATACCAAGTTCCAATGTCTGTGGCTGGGACCGTTTATCATTGTAGAAAAAATTGGCCCCATCACATTTAGGTTGCAGACGCTGGAGGGAGACATCGAGAACCTTCCGGTAAATGGCCATCTGATCAAAAAATATTTCTATTGATACCCATTAGGGGATTATCCTGTACATACCTTGTGTGGTTTTCTCGGTTTCTGGAATTATTTTTTATTGTGTTTATTTTATTTGTTTGCTTTGAACATCATCTCACATCTATTTGTTGTTTTATTTGCATAATTTTTTAGAGTGATCAATCCATTTAATCTTGGGCTGATGAATTTTTGCCGAATCTTGTGATTGATCTACAAATCATGCATCATGATTTTACTATCCCTAATATTGTTATGATGTTTTGCATATTGAACAGTGGATGATTTTTCGTCTCTCTAAATTGTACCAGAAGCTCCTAAATCGTGTGAATATAAATTAATAAGATAAGTTTCTACAAATATCTTTCCAATAGGATTGGGGAAGTATTTGTTAAGGTTATCTACCGAAGTCTTTTACGCCACCCCTTCTCCTAAAGAGAATTAGACTTGCCTCCCCATCTGTTAAGATAATCTCATTGCAGATTGAATATAACTACAATCTGGTCATGGTTGGATTTGAAAATTTTTTAAAATAATTTGAAGGACAGAGGGTCTCATAATGAGCTAGTTTGTTCAGGATCATAGGTTTGCATTCAGTAACATTGTCGCTTCCGATCACCAAGCCGGGACAATGGCCATTGGACAAAACGCTAAGGGATAAAAGGTCTCATAACGAGCCAGTTTATTTACTGTAGTACATATTGGTGACTGACATGGTTAATACCTGGTTACCAAGACAAAATCGTGGCCTTCAGAAATAAAAAAAATTGATGATAACAGTTCAACCTAACCAGGATTGTCTATCCATAACTGGTAGACGGGACACTGGCATTCTTTGGGCTTTGAAGCAACCCTGTCGAGGTTATGGATGCCTGCTAGCAGCAGGGCCATGCTTTATTCTTAAAAACCAAGTCACCGACTGCTTTACTTCATTTGGATTGATTTTTGTGAGAAACTTGATCCTTATCAAATAAATAGTTTAAAGTGTAAATTTCAGGTAAGCTTTAGGAATATGAAATTTCTGAATCTGTTCAAGATGCTAAAATTTGATTCTTACAGTGATATGCATGGGGGATCTAATTTCTTTGATTGCATGGTCTCAGGTCAAGGAAACAGAGATAACGGTTCCGCCCAGTCAGTCGCCATCTGTTGTGCCCCTACTCAACAGCCTTGAAAACAAATTTCATCAAACAAAATAATATTTTGCTTGATGAAATATTTGAATTTCTGATTTCAAATTTATAGAATCGAGAACTACTAAAACGCTGAAGTTCCATTAGTTACTGAAAGGATGAAATTCAAGTTGCTTTTACAACATTGTGAACTATTTCTAGTTGAAAAAATTATTATATTAAATCATTATTTTGAATGGATTCGTATGCTTTCCACCATAGCCTTACCATAAGCCTTATTTGAATATTCAGCAATTGGTATGTTTTATTTGTTAATTGAAAATTTGACAAGGTCCTAGAACATGAAATGCTAAATATTCCTTGCAGGGGTGCCTTATCCAAAGTTCATACTCCAATATTCGAATCATGCTTGATCCTACCATAAGTATTTACTTTCGATCTTTGCAATGTTCTCCATGCGTAACTTATATTTTGCACTTAATGATGGGGTTGATGTAAGGGGATATTCCATATGTGTTTTCACGTAGCGTAATCATCATTTTCAAAGGTTGAAATAATGATATAACAAGGTTTGTGCTTTACCGTTCAAGGTTCAATCCTTATGGTTGGTTCGATCCGTGTCGTCATCTCCAAATCCGATTCACTTGATTGAAGGCTGATATGTCATCATTATACTCATACATAAATCTGTAATGACATTTAATTGCAGTACGAGCTCAGCGTCGTGTCTTCCTACTTATTGAACACCTGTGCTCTATGCAATGTGTGGTTTTATTTCGAGCGAGCCGAATAAATCATGACTAAGTGAGTTTGTTCTGGAGTCTTCGCTGCCTCTTTCCATTTTTATGATCACCTCTCTGTGTAATCATTCCTGTTCGCTCATTCTGAGTTTACAGGGTTCTTGTCTGAGTTTACCCATGTCGTGTTTCATTTATGAAAGAGTCGGGTTTCATTGTTTGTGGCTTTTGCTTGGTTTGCATCCCGAATGCTCGTTCTCCAGTGTCCTGTCTTGTTGCAGTCTGTTGTATCTCCTCTGTCTGCATCTGTGTGCATTCGCACTCGCAGCCATGGATCCAATTGTCAGAGCTGAGCCTAACAATACGAAGCTTCTTGACGAAAACCCTGAGCTCCTAGCCAAATTAGAAGCAGTCAGGTGGCTTTCATTTTTCGGTAAGTTTGCAGACTCGAACCCCGAAGTCACTAGGTTGTTTTCCCTCTCACTGGTTGATGCTAGAGTTAAGGTGGCTGACCTTCAATTCAGAGTCGATGAGCACTCAGTCGCTTTAGATACGGGTTGCAGTTAACAGGAGAACACTAGTTCAAATCCAAGAAGATGAAAGTTACTAAATGGAGGCAGATGTTGAAGAACCCTTGCCACAATGTGTCCTTCAGTGCTGGGGTGTCGGGCAAATATTTCAAAAAAGAATGGCGACCGGTTTTGGATGTCATCCATAGGTATGTGACTTGTGAGGGCTGTCTTTCCTCTGCATATGTATATCATCTTCGATTGATGACTGTTTTTCTCAGCCTACCTATCAATTTACCCTATTATTTAGTTCAAAGCATGACCAAAATGTCTTCGGCCGTCAAGAAGGGCCCTAAGAATATCAATCGGAGCCTCTTTCACTATGGTCTTGTTAGGATGTTGGTAGAGAGGGAGCTGTCTAAGCGAAATCAAACATGGGATGATTTTCTTGAACAAAATGTCTTCATGGAATTTTTCCATTGCCGGTTTGATTGTGTAGAGGAGTGTGTAAGGCATCAACTCCCTTGTGAAGTCCCGACTCCACCTGTACATGAGCCTATGTCAAATCCTAATGATTGTGCAAACCCTAGCGTCTATGAAGATTCCGCTCCCACTCCTGTGCACAGTCTCGGTTCCCCCATGCATTCCAAGCGTAGGAGGAATTCTTTAAACCTTTCCCCGGTCACGTCGAACCGTAATGACAAACCCTGCAAACAGATGGGCAAGAAGCCAAATGCTAAGTTTACAAGTAGATTTACTATGAGTATGGCGTCCAAATCCAATGCTGTTAAGTCTGTTGTGAAGAATGATAACGACATAGAGATGGTGGTATTAGATTATGAAGAGAATGGACTTGTCTCACATGATGGTCCTGATGTGGATCCCGAACCTATCAGTCACCCGATAGCACACAGTACTCATGTTTCTGATAAGAATCCCCAAATTGACTCTGTGCTCGATCCTTCAATTAAGGGCAAATCTGTTGAAGGGAATTTACCTGGTTCATATCGAATTGGTGAAGCAATTCACTCGCTATTCGTTAATTGTCTGCTTGACAAGATACGTGGAATGGAGGTAGAAATAACAGAGATGGTGATACGTAATGATGTTGTGAAAGCTGAAAATATGAAGTTGCAGGAGAGATCCGATTCAACAGATAAATGCATCTTGCGACTGAAAAGACATAAGAACAAGTTAATTAGGAGAGTATTGAAACCGC
The DNA here is from genome assembly GCA_001517045.1 of Pseudotsuga menziesii. NCBI lineage: Eukaryota > Viridiplantae > Streptophyta > Pinopsida > Pinales > Pinaceae > Pseudotsuga > Pseudotsuga menziesii. The sequence goes on from LPNX010766614.1 coordinate 72,712, forward strand.
AACATGAGAATCGTAAAAATGAGGAAAGGGTTCGTGAGCTAAACGCTCAGGTCACTTTGATGCAGCGTAAAGGTCACTCATAGGCTCTGTTTTCACAAAATCCAGCGACTGGTGTGAATATACAGGTTTTCAATACTCCTGTTAAAACATAGTGTTTTGGGGATACTCACTTTTGTAAATATGTCTAGAAAGTGTTTTAGGTTTGAAGTTTGTAAGTAAAAGCAGTAAATTGTAATGAAGTTAATTTTGTTTTCCAGGTATTGTTTTGAGTTAATTGGTGAATTATGTAATTTAGTTTATCTACCTTCATGATTGTGTTAATTTTTGTTGTGTGATGTTGTAGATGATTTGGTTGATGCGCTTTTCCTCGATTTTGGTGATCGCTCATTTTCAGGATGGTCTCCGGAGAATAATGAATGGATCAGTTGAAATTGTTTTCAATTATGGATACGTTGTTTCCCAGGTGTCGCTAAATTACTAGTGTCTTTGTCATTTTGTGATTTAGCATTATAGGTCAAATCTTTTCAAATTTTGGGATATCATAACGTATATATAAAAATGACAATTTCATTTGTCATTTTTCTATTTTAGATGAAATTGGTTAAGATTTCGATGATGTAGTTTCGTGTTTTCTAGAACTATCTCTTTTTGAGATTGAATGTATTTAAAGGAGACATGGTTTACTGTAAAGGGGGGTCGATGGTTGAGAAAAGGGACGAAGCAGGATCACTTTATCATTTCTTGTAGCTAAAGACAATTTCTTGTTAGCACTTGCAACATCTTTTGACTGGTGATATTTATAAATATATTTACAGTATTTTTACTAAGGAAATGTATTTATAGTATCGAATGATCTTGTTATTTCTTTTCATAGTCTTTATGTTTTGTCATTGTTCTTTGAGGAAATGTGCAAATACATTATGTTTAATTATCGATCTAAGCTGGTTTAACTTGCAAATCTATGTCATATAGTAGATTTTGTTTCTCATTATAATATATATGATATACCAGTTATGTGTGTTGTCTTGCTCCTATTCAGAATTTCTTCTGAATGTTTTCAGGATTGTCTGCACAGCATCATTATTTGCAAGTTGATTCCAGGTTTAATATTTTCATGCTCCTGATCAGGATAGGATACTTAGGATATATGAGTAGTAGTTTTATTTAATTTATAGAAAACATATTGAATCAGATTTTACATTTATGCTCTGCTAAGTTATCTTTCAGTCTTATTACGAATGTATGTGTGGCTATAGTGTAATTTATGTAATTGGTCAAGTTTGTTAATTCTTGTATTCATAGATTAATTGGTTAACTGGATTAATTTCCAGTTATCAGTTGTGTAATATATCAACTAACTTAGTAATTATTTTTAACAATTTTCTTTGTATATTCATAGGTGTAGTATAGATTTAGTTAACCAACATCAACTTTATTTTTCCTTTGAGTCTCCTCCTGTAGAGGGGAGTAATTTAAGGGAAGGCAATGGGGCCTTAATCCCGTCAAAGATAGCTACCTAACGACTGAGAGAAGCTTTGAAAACTTTTGGATCGGGTTGTCTCTTAGTTGACTATTGTGCGAAATTCGGCCTGTCAACATGTGGATTTCTATTTCATAATTTTTTTTAGGGTAGTTGTTTCATCTAATTGTAGTGGATTTATTAATTTCTTTAGTGGCATAAATTGATTGAAAATGCAATATTTTATGAAATGTGGAGTTAATTTATTGGTGTCAATTGAAGTGTAATTTTTTTTAAGCTTTTCATTATAGAAGGACCCCATACATATGTACCCTTCTAAATAAAATTAAGACCAACCCTTCAAATTTCATCCCTGGTGCTACCGTGTTGGATATTTAAGTTGTTTTTTCAATTAAAATTCAAAATAGATGACTGTTAAGAAGAAAATGATTTTTTTTAAATAATATTAAATATTTTTAAGTACAAAGTGGTGCCTCATATTGACATAAAATTGTTAAATGACAACATACTAAGTATGCTTGCTTAAAGATCATATATATATATATAGTTTTTTACTTACTTTTTTTAAAATGTATTGTCGTTGTCCTAAGCTATGCATTTGAAGTATCATTGTTTTTGAGATTCTTTGCAGAGATAATATATAGGAATTGAGAGATAGTTCTTATTAAGATCTGTAATATTTTTTTTGAATGGTTTAATGGTTCCCTAATTGATGGTAAACAATACTATTTTCTTCCAAACTTCTAAAGTTACATCCCAGTATGACAAAATTTTAGCATATGTTTATAAATCACTTGTCTTTTTATCATCTTCCCACCACAACAATCATTACATGGACATACATATTTAAGCAAGTTCTTTGCATCGGCTATTCTCTCGTCGTATGCATGGTATTCAACAATTGTCAAAATTGGTTGTTGACTCATCTTCAATTTTCTGCAGTGATCAATTATGAAACTGATATGTAACTCTAACTTTCCACTATTTTCATTTATCTTGTCTTTAATTGATCTACAATAAAACCAATTCGTAGAGAAAAAAAAAAGGATCAACATTAATCATAAATCATTTCAAATTCCGATGCAACAATATGACAATCAAATCCACATTTAGAGGGAGTGAAGTGCATGTGGATAAGGGTGACAATTTGAAAGGATATGTTTAGTAGGTGAGGCTAGTGGATTATGAAATCTATAACTATGCAATTTTCCTTGATTTCTCCTTAAATTGTTGCTCAAAACCCCAAGGATTCCAAACGCATTCTACGAAGGAATATGAATCCCATACTCATTTGATGTGGCTTGAGTAACACATAACAAAGAATTGAACATGGCATGGCTACAACAAATAAATTTGTTGAGGCAACTAAGACAAAACATGTTATTTTCCCACCTTGATGGTACATGGCAAGAAGAACATAATAGTTTGGGTATTGGAGCCATGGTATGGGCATTGGAACACCAAGTGATCCAAATGACCCATTCATTTATGTGTTTTATTTTTATTATTTTATTTTATATAAATTATGTTAATTTGTTGTTATATATTATATATTTACTAATAATTATTATATAACTTGTTTAGTTTTATAAATTAGGATTAATATAAAATTTAATTAATTTATGTTTTATATAAATAGAATATTTTTGTTTTATTATTATATAATTTTTTTGAATGATGTTTTTTGTTATAGTATAAGTATATTTAATAAACCTGGATCGAGGACGTTGGCTGAGAAGAGTTCTGCACATCATGATTCCGGTGGGTGGTGACGTAAGATGCAAAAATTACCTGGCCCCTAATGCATAAATTAGAAGGTTTAACTTGATAGTGATAAGGAGAGGTCTTCACTGCATTATACGTATCATATTATGTGAGGTCAGGCCTATAAGAGGTCAAGGAATCAAAATATTTACATGAAACTCTGATATGGTGTTAGGCCTCTACCTTTACTGCATATGGATCTGAGACTGGTTCTGGGTTAACACCCCAGTTTAATTATAATTGAGTCTTTGATTGGTTAAAATATTGTTCTTGGTGCTTCCACTGGTTCAATTATTGTTGGATTGACAAGTACTGCTACAACGTTTAATTAAGGAACTAAGCCTGGTGAAGCTACGTTGACTGGTGCATCGCCTAGTTTGACAATGACAAATCATGATAGTTATATTGAAGTTAGAAGAGCACCGCAATATGGGACTTGAGACTCTTACATTGAAAGATAAAAAACTAGCTATGATTGTTCTAGGTATCGATATGGTACTAGTTCTAGTACCTAATTCATAATTGACGTAGGAACCTAATTTTCCTAATTTGGCACACACTTAACGATTTGCTTCAATGGTGCAACAAGAATAAAGATGGTCAAGAGAAAATTCATGCAATTTCTTTGTTGGACCTCTGGATATTGGGGTGCATGGCACCAATATTACTAATAGAAGGCATACAATTTACAAAATGTACACTTCATTAATGTCAAAAATGCAATTTTTCATGACACGATTAAAAATGACTAACATAAATGACTAATTCATATTATTTTAGCTAAGTCATTTTTATGTCGTGACTAAATTGGTCATTTATGTTAGTCATTTTTAACTCTCTCACTTATTATCTAGTCATATTTGTTAACTTGTGACTAAATTAGTCGTTTATAGTTGGGTCAATCAAAATTGCTCATATTTAGTAGTAAATCACTTGAAAAACCTGTGGTGACTAGAATTTTTAGTCACCTAGTAGATAATTCCTAATTTTGTACTAGTGCATCACTTGTCTGCCCTTGGACAGAATGGAACTTATTCTTCAATAGATATTCTACTTTCCATTATTTGAACTTAACATTGTTTTTTCCTAACATAAACTCCCCATTTTTAGATGGAATGGGGTCAATCTCCTCGGACATGTTGCTCCCGGGGATTCTTAGGTATACCCATATAGAATGCACTATTAATTGAACCTGGATCAGTAGTGGTAATCTTCCACAGGTCTATGAACCACATCCCAACCAACAAATTTAAATGGCAAGCCTTGAGGAGAACATGGCTCAGGCTTGGGAACACGGCAAGCCTTGAGGAGAACATGGCTAAGACAACTAACTTGATCATTTCGTAGTTGTCAGTATTAATCCAATTGTACACTATCTATTCTCATCTTCGGTTGATATCTTTTATTGGTAATTTATACCGGTCCGGTGATAAATATAAAAATATATAGTGCTTTGTACTATGTATACATTTTTCCCAACTCAAAGCTATAGAACTACGGTCTTGTGATAACCTTTATGTGGCAACTGCTAAGCAACTAACAACAAAGACATATTTCACACAATATTAGATGTATTTTATTTTCAATTGGCCTTCAGTTGTAAATTTTTAGGCCTGTTTTCATAGAAAAGGCAACATACCTGTAACTACAAATGTTCATCCCAAAGGTCTAGAGGCTAAAACAACAATTTGTCTCAATAACGTGGTTACCGCCAGGGGACTCTAGTTGAACCTTTTCTTTGGCCTCTTGATGTTTGGATAAAAAACCTTACAATTTTAGAGGTTATTTGGTTGTAACTTTCCTTGTTCCTTTGCTTTGACAGTTGACCTTTTTTGCAACTAATTAATTACTCATCAATGGAGGGAGTGCTATTTTGCAAGCCTCACTTTGACCATGTTTTTAGAGAGAGTGGAAACTTCAATAACTTTATGTCCCGTAAGAGATATATCTTAAGAATGCTAGGACTTATGATGGAGCATGTGTATGTTGTTGCTTTTTGATTGATAAACATCAAGATAAATTTATGTACCTTATTTTCAGTTCTCTCATTAAGGTTTTATTTTCCCCTCTGTTTTGACAGAAAAATCAAGCAAAGTACTTGACAGTCTTCAACCTGAAATGGTATAATTTTCTATTTTTTATGAGGAAATAATTTCCAATACTTTACTATCAAAGTATTTTAGTGCACTTTCTATGAATAGAAAATAATATTATGAATTAAATTGACATATTTTAAATCTGAAAAAAATTCTAGTTGAAGTATCCCAAACTTCAATCAAGAAAACACAGTATACGAAATGTAAACTTTAGTTATACCAGAACAATAAAAAGTGGTTCATTCATATATTATGAAAATATTATCTTTTAAAGGAAGGGGGTGAATGTCATGATAAACTCAAGAGTTGGGAGATATAGTGTTGATTTCTAATTCATTAAATATTGTTTTACAGACAAGATCTCCTAGTAGAGTGTCCATGATGTTTTCTGGAACTCAAGACAAATGTGCTAGCTGTGGAAAAACAACATACCCTCTTGAGAAGGTAAGACTATTTGAATTAGTAGTTCAGTTTGCACTTTTATTGTATATTTGTTTGTAATGTACCTTATTTAGAGAAGAAAATTTCTTTCAACATAAGGCAAAGATAAGTAAAAAATCTTTGTTACGCTTTGGTTTCCAATGCCTTAATATATCTATATGGATATAGAGGATTGTTTCATGTTATTTGTTTATTTGTACTCTAGTAAAATAAATTGACAAGAAAACATATTTATAAGAGAAGCGGTCTAGACAAATCTAGTAGTTTTAATTGGAATGAGATGGCACTCATACCAGTATGGGTTGCCCCCTCTTTACAGACACACAGTGGGCTTTCACCATTTTCTTGCTCTTAGAGGAAGTGATTTTGAGTAATCCCTCGCCTCTTGTATGAGAAACCTGGGGATGTTATAACTAGGCTTTAGAGAGAACTCATATATATCTTCATCCTCATAATATATATTTTTTTTGTTGGAAAATTCAATGTATGTAGACTTTGCAATCTTCTCTAGAACATTTGCACTAAAATTTTGCAATGAGTAATTAAACCACAGGATTTGGATACTATTTGAAGTACCCCAATCTTAAGGTGAGGCATGGATTTTCTACACATGGACTATTTAATGTTTTTGGTTGCTACCACTGTTCCACCAGTTTCATCTCAATGATTGTTGCTAGGAAATTATCACAATGGATACATTTTATCCCTTGTTTCAATGTTGTACAGTGTTATCATAGGGGTTATCCCTAATGATAAGAATAAATTACCCTATACTTGCATGAGTATGAACTTATATTATCTATCTTGCAATCAAAGATGAAGATTAGGTAGCCATTTTTTCTTCTTGTAAATCACGTCTTCAAGAATAAGGGACTTTCTTTTTAGATAAAATTTAAAACTGGGTGAATCATTGTATGATTCATACTGCAAACTAGTTGAAGTAGAAAGTCCACTCCCAAAGAGAAACACTTCCAATGGCTGTAGAAGAATTCTAGCGTCTAATAGAATCTACACTGTGAGTGCAATGTTGTGTTTTGAAGGTCTGATTGGGCCTCTAAGACTTGTTTTTTATATAAATGCTTGTTTACCACCTTGTTTTCTTAATGTAAAATGATAAGTTGCACCCTTGTGAAACAAACCCTTCCAGCTGTACTAGTCACCCATTGATGAGAGAATGAAGGATCTGGCGAACACACCATTATCTTTTAAAGATGCACTTGTTGCTTTGTTTGACCACAATGATAATACACTTCAAAGGAACATAAAAAAATTGTAAAAACATTGTTAGGAATCCCTAAGTTACACCCCTATCATCCTAAACTAGACTATCTACCATCCCCTTCAGCCCTAGCCAACTTATCCCTCAACGCAAGGCCATTTGCATCATTTATTTGGACTCTAGAACCTAACATCCTGCATTACACTCACCTTGGATTGGATGCTTTCCTCCATGATCCCAAGGCGATAAACCTTCAACGAAAGGGCTCTAGGCTCCTTATTCAACCATCTTCATACCTCTCGGCCCTCCATAAACTCTTAACTGCAAATTCATAAAGGAGGAAACCATCACCATATTTCCTTAGCTCATTTGACCCTACACCAAGCTACCAACATCCATTTGAAACCTAAGCTATCAACTCTCAAACGTTGCACACCGTAGGCCCTAATACAGTCCCAAAGATCATTGTTGGTTAAAATTTGTTCGGTTTGTCTTCCCATAATTCCATCCTACCACAAGGAACCTACTTTATTGTGATTGTATTCCCATCCAACCATATATTAAACACCTGAAACATAAACACAAGAAGATCATAAAGCTTTACCATCTGATCTATTTTGGTTGCTCATTTAATGGTAAAGATCAGTATTATTAATCTCTGCAACTTGTTGACATTCTTCCCATAAGCATGACATATGTATTTATCCTTTGATTGGGCATCTTGAATAACACTTGTCATCATATTTATCTTGCGTACTGTCATACTGAAAATTGCATTCTTGAGTTGAAGATTTTTATTTTCATTTTCATTGGGATTTGGCATACCTGGGTATTATCTTTGTCCCACGGTGATACTTGGCATACATATTGATTAATTGATTGCTTCTATTATCAGTATAATTTCATAAGTGCAAGTTTAGTATTGGAAACTTTCTCATAAACCAAATTTGAACTACATATCACTACCTTGCAATTAAAATACTGACATTGGGATTGTGTTTATACTTGGTGCAAAAAATTTGGAATCCTTTTCATCACTCTTGAAGTAAATAAATTGGAGATAGCATGCATATTGAAACATAAGAAGAGTTGCGATTTTCAACAGCAGTACATGCTATGACAGTCATATCCATTTTGTCGTTGAGTTTGCTTGAGGCATACATACTATGCACCTTTGAAATTTACACTTGATTTAAAACTTTATTTTTGGAAATTGTTTTGGTCACCTTTACAGTTTTATTTCCTTGATATCTACATGAGAATCATGTTATTTTAAGCATTTGATGATTTTTGGAACCATTCTAAAACATAACTACTGTATAGTCAACAAATATGAATCATTTGGGCATATTGATTTAAACTGGGAATCACTGATAGTGTAAATTATCCTTCCTTTTGGAAAGCACTATAGATCAATATTTGGAAACATATTTGTGTTTGGCATCACTGAGTTTTTAGTACTTGGGGCATATTGCAGTTGTGTGAAAGTCATTGCTTACATTTACACCTGATTGCAAGATTTTTATGACATACATTTTCTTTGGCTTCATATGACATGTATGTGATTGCAAGACTATGTTTATGCAACCATAAAATATAATTCAAAATAGTTTATTTTTACAGGTTGATAAGTGCAGCTGAGCAGAAATAGACTCACTTCTTCCTCCCTATCAAAAGCAGCTGAAGATGCCAAACCTAAAGTACTTGAGTTCCTCTGGGATTACTCACTTGATAGAGGTAAGCATGAGTTAATGTATGAAGTATCTTGTTGTATATAGGATTTTTTAAAAATTTCATAGTAATACTAAAATGAGTTGATAAATTATGAACATATAATATCAATGATTTTTCATACTGAAAATTGCATTCTTAAGTTGAAGATTTTTATTGTGATTTTCATTGGAATTTGGCATACCTAGGTATTATTTCTGTCCCACAATGATAATTGGCACACATATTGATTAATTGATTACTTCTATTATCAGTATAATTTGATAAGTGCAAGTTTAGTATTGGAAACTTTCATATAAACCAAATCTGAACTACATATCAATACCTTGCAATTACAGTACTGACATTGGGATTGTGTTTATACATGGTGCAAAAAAATTGAAATCCTTTTCATCACTCTTGAAGTAAATAGATGGGAGATAGCATGCATATTGAAACATAAGAAGAGCTGCAATTTCCAACAGCAGTACATGCTATGACAGTGATATCCGTTTTTTCATTGGGTTTGCTTGAGGAATACTATGCACCTTTGAAATTTACACTTGATTTAATACTTCATTTCTGGAAATTGTTTTGGTCACCTTGACAATTTTATTTTCTTGATATCTACAAGAGAATTGTGTTATTTTAAGAATTTGATGAGTTTTGGAACCATTCTGGAACATAACTACTGTATAGTCAATAAATCTGAATCATTGGGCATATTGATTTGAAACTGGAAATTACTGAAAGTGTAAATTTTTTTTCCTTTTGGCAAGCACTATAAATCGATATTTGAAAACATATGTGTTTGGCATTCCTGATTTTAGTACTTGGGACATATTGCAGTTGTGTGAAAGTCATTGTTTACATTTACACATGATTGCAAGATTCGTATGACATACATTTTCTTTGGATTCGCATGACTTACATGATTGCAAGATTTTGTTTCTACAACCATAAAATCTAATTCACAATAGTTTATTTTTACAGGTTGATAAGTGCAGCTCAACATAAATTAGACTCACTTCTTCCTCCCTGTTGAAAGCAACTGAAGATGCCAAACCTAGAGTACTTGAGTGTCTCTGGTATTAATCACTTGATAGAGGTAAGCATGAGTTAATGTTTGATGTATCTTGTTGTATTTACCATTGCACAATTGGTTTTTATTTCTCATACACCAAATAACTGCATGAAAGATAATACATTAATGTGTTTTGAGTCCCGATTGTTTTGAATTCTTAATTTGAATTTGTTATATTAGATTTTCATATTTTGCACATGAACTTGGTTATTGTTCTACTTTACAGTTCATTGTTTTGCTATTAAGATTTTTTTATTGGATTTTGCAGTAGTGAATTTAACTAAGTGGGCCATTAAGTATGAAGAGCCTGTTGCCGAAGATTTTCTATTGAGTATGAAGAGCCTGCTGTTGAGGCTTTCAAGCTACTAAGTATGGGTTAATTGAAGCTGCCACGTGATCTAAGTATGGGTTAATTGAAGCTGCCATGTGATCTAAGTATGGCTTAACAGCTAAGTACAAGTGAGATGGTTTATCCATTGTAATATTTTGAAAAGGCATCGATGTACTAGATGATTTTCATGCTGAGACTTTTCCAATGAGTATGAAGAGCCTCTTGTTGAGGCTTTCAAGCTACTAAGTATGGGTTAATTGAAGCTATCACGAGATCTAAGTATGGCTTAGCAGCCAAGTACAAGTAGGATGGTTTAGCTATTGTAATATTTTGAAAAGTCATCGATGTACTAGATGATTTTCATGTAAATTTATATGGAGATAGTTTTTAAGAAAACTCATATTTATTGTAATACTTGACATTTCATATATATAATATAATTTGTGTGGTTTAAAACGTATATGGTTGTACATATTATTTTTTATAAGTGTTGTAATTAACTAATTAATGTGACATTTCATAATTTACAAGTGTATTAGATGATGATAAATAATGTATGATTCTTTTTTTTTAATTTAAACATGATAACATATTAAAAATTTATATTGATTAATAACAGACGCCATTAAAACTATTAAAATATAATAACCACATAAAATGACAAAAAATAACTAAATTAGTGACCAATAAATGAGATATAAATGGCAAACAAAATGACCAAAATTCACATATCAATGACCAAAAAACAGTTTTGGTGGCTAATTTACGGTCTTTTATTACGTGACCAAATTTGATTGTATTCTAGTTTGTCATGTGGTCATATATTTGGTCATTTATTTAAATATATAATCAAATTAATGACTAACTGACAAGCTATAAATGACCAATTTTGGTCGCGTAATAAAAACCGTAAATCAGCCACCAGCGATCGCCAAACCAAAAGTGGTCATTGATATGCGGATTTTGGTCATTTTTTTGGTCACTAATCTCTCATTTTCCACTAGTGATGTTATTACTTTTTATAAACATGGAAAAACAAAACTGCAAACACGAACAAAATTTGACTCCCTAATCAATGCCATATTTTAAGCCCATGTGTTTGTTTGGATTACATAGTTTGGGTTGAAAGACAAGACAAGATATGCAAGGGGTAATGTATACCACTGTATAGTTTTGACCTTTATAACTACCATAGAGAACACACCCTAGGTTTTATAGAGTATTCACTTGTGCCACATAGTATCCTACATGGCCTACTAACAACACTTGATTATTAATTTGTTGGATTAGTTGAATCCATTGCCTCTACTTTTCATAAATAACATAAAGTTTCAAAAACATCCAATGACAGGAAGAGTGATGATAGTATGGAAACTATCAATCATTTAGCACTCTTTTACCTTTCTTTTGTAAAAAACAAATCTTGCTCTTTTTTTGCAAAAACCATGTAATTTTTTTTAATGTTTTTCGAAACAAATTTGTGCTCATGTCCTCTAGTTTCAAATAAAAAATTCATATAAAAGTTTCTTACGCCAAGTCCATAAACAAAGGTGCACCCCAATGTATTTGTTCAAGAACAATGTCTAAAATGGTTGAAATGGGTGTTGTAACTTGCATACTAGATTGTTTACTTTAATCAATGTACTAAATGATCATTTAATGAAATAAAACTTAGATTCTTTTGCTAAATGTAGAATTCATGTAACTTGCATTTTTTTCAACTTATACTACACTATCATTGGATTATGTGCATGAATATTTATTTATTTTTATTTTTCTTAATTGACATTGTTTAAAATCCATCAGAAAAGAATCATTTTCTTTGTGCATGTTGAAGTTATGATAGAGCCAATGTGTCACCTTTTAAGGCATTTGACACTGCATGTAGCCATTCATTTTGGTTGTATATTCTCTTTCTTTGAATGGCCTTAATATTAGGATTACAACAAGCAACATTAAATATAATAATGATAAAATAGACATGCAACAATTCAAGATGACACACAATATACACTGGAAACCCTATATGGGTAAAACCAACACCAATGAAGATCTTCATTACCGTGGCCAACCGGGCCAAGTGAGCTAGCCATGGCTAACCTCCATACCACTTTACAATGGAGTCTCCTCAAGCCTTATAAAGGCTTTTATCACATGCAATACCACGGGACAATACCATGGGATACAACAAACCATGTGCTAGACGTGAACCACCATTGACTCAATCCCGAGTCAAGGTTCCCTAACAACCCCCTTTAAATTTGACTTGGAGTAATCACTGACTCCCCTCAAATTTTTGCCAAGGAATCTCACATACACCCCATCACCCAAGTCTATCTCCATGCTCACTTTCTTGCTGGCCCTTCTTGCATTCTTTCCATGCTTATCCAACGCACATTTTAGTTGATTTATCCTGCATATTCATCAATTTCTCCAATGTTGTAAGTGACTCATCAAGGCGCACCCTGTTCTAATAGATCAGATCACCATCATTATCTTCTGTGGACACGTTGTTTCTCAGCGCCCCCACACAGAATGATGTGAAAATCACTTTTCAACAATGAATTCTGAAATATATCAATTTTTTTTCCACCAACATATTCCACATGAAACCATTTGTTGTACTTAGAATAAACGTTCACAATACGGCCTTCCATCTCTATTGAAAACACTCATTCACTAGCTGATCCTTCCTATGCTTTAGATACACCATGTTGTCAGCTACAATAACATTATCTACCAGTGCCTTCTTTACACCTCCTCAGCAAGCATAAAATGGCTCTTCTCACATCGACCAACAATATCGATTGTGCTCACATGACATTTGACACCTTTGCATACAAATCCAGAGCTCTATATCTACATCCAATTAACATATCCATAGATGCTTCTTGGCATCCACGTTTCCTTGTCTCTGTGACTACAACTTGGAACGACGACGCCTCAAACATGCGGTTTCTCGTTTCATCGACTTGACATCTAAGGGTTACTCAATAGCGTGGGCATTTTCTCCTTCGTGAAAACTAACAACCATACGCAGATACCTACTGCGAAAAATGGGTCTCTTCTTTCCTCCATAGCCTCGAAATTCGAGTTAGATGATTGTACATGTTCTTTAACAGACTGAAACTACTCTCCTGGATTCACAAATCTGTGTGTTTTCCACCCTGAGATCTTGCAATCAAGGCTGCTGTCAGCTTGCTCCAGCTGACCACCTCCATGTGTCCTGCAGCAACATTGTGTCAACCGTTGCATCCCATGCCTGAGTTTCTGCAAGTTTGACCTCCGCTTTACTCGTCCACATTAGATTGGATCACCAAGAGAATCTTCTATGAGCCCGATCTACACTCTCTTCTCTCAGTGTTCGCAACATTTCTTTTCACGACCTGCTTCTTTACGCTACACATGACCTATGTTGATATGATCCAGAAATTCAGGGATTTCTATCAACAATATTGAGCTGCTTCACAAGAGCGTTCCTCCACCAGATCGGATCTTTGTTTTCCACAATAGCTTCACAGTAAATATGCCTCTGCGTGGCTGGAACCTCAAGTATTTTTAGCACATTGGCGGCTGCAGATACCTTGTAGCCTCACGACCTCACTCTTCCAACAATATAAATCTCTGACAGCTTCATGCGAGCAAGCACACACTCCTTCTCACGGATCTGACCTCACGCGACCTTTCGCCTTCTGCTTAGGAGACACGATCTTCCATGGATCCACCTGCACGCAGCCAGGGTTTCTGATCCTCTTATTCCTTTACACCCTTAGCTTCCCTTCTCTTCCACAGACTACTCGTATCTTCGATCTTGAGAGTGGGGATCTTTGAATCTGATTGCGACTCTTTGAGAAAATTAGTCTTGCATAGCAAAACCAACGAGCTCATCCATTTTCTAAGACCTGAAAACGAATCATCCATATTTGCATCTCATAGGATTTCTTCCCGCAAATCATGACTTTCCAAGGCCTTTTCTTTTCTACATCAGATCTCCAAGATTTAAAAAAAATGGGCCAAAAACATTTTCTCGAGCCTCGAACCCCCATAGACATTCAAACTGGCGGTGGACCACCCCCTGAGCCCCTATAGCTCACTCGGGAATTCACAGGTCTCCCACAAGCTCTTTGAGCTCTCATACTAGTGATACTAGTTATTAGGATTATAACTAGCAACATTAACATAATAACTAGCCAGAAATAAAATAGGTATGCAATAATTTAAGATGGCACATAACATTCAAATCAGCCAAGCCAGCTAGCTACCGTTCACTGTTGACCTCTAGGCCACTTTATAATGGAGCCTCCTCAAGCCTTATAAAGGCTTAATCATGTACAATACTATGGGACAATACCATGAAATACAACAATCCATGTTCCCAAACCATATGTTAGACCTGAACCACCTTTAACTCAATCCAGAATCAAGGTTAACCCTAACACTCAAAGCCTTTTTCACTATGTGCATTGCAAACAAAACAAGTCATATTGCTATGAGCATTAAAAAAATATTGTAACTTATGAAAACAACTACTACTATGAAATCATCACAAATCAATTTGATGGCATCAAAGGGCAATATTTGTTTCATTCATCTAAATATGGATACTACGTAGAATCCCTTTCTTATGGCATTTTAATGTTGTAATTTCCTGAAGTTGGGATGTAAAAACCAATATTAATTTTTTTTTATTGGGAAAATAATATTAACTTACGTGGTTATATAGGCCCAATTATGAAATAAAAGTGTTTGGATTTTTCCAATTAACGTGTTTATCTTATATAAAATCTTTAGATCAAAAGGAAAATGCTTTTTAATTAAATTTTCATAGGATGTGAATTACCCTTCTTTTATTTTTGGAATATATATTTAGTATATTGTAAGTATTTTCTCAGAAGACTTGGCTTTTCTTTGGTAGGTGAATAGAGAAAAATAAACATGGAGTAATGGTGCAACACTAGCTATTTTTGGGAACAATTATGTAAAGAAGAGATAAAAAGGTCACATGGATGTCTCTAGCATGCATTCACGGACTAACTTAGAACATTTCCTATATTAGTTGTTGTTCAAGATTTAGCACTTTGGAGTTTAGAATATATAATTTTGTTAATTTTTAATTTTTAATTTTTAATTTTTATTATTTGTTATTTAGAAATGTGTTGTTTTATTTTTAGTAAAGAAGTTGAATGAGATAGTTTGGCTTTTATCTTTCGAGTAAGCTATCTACGCGACTATTTAGCCTTTTAGTAATAGCTTATTCAGTTACCCTTTCTTGAGACCAAGACCTAAAAAAATAACTTACTTCTTTACTTAGCCTATAGGCTATAGGGAGTGTAATCACGTTCTCTATATAGATCTTATATGCACACGTTAGCATTAAAGTATACTATTTACTAAGGAGTGCAATGGACAATGATCATGTGCTATGTTGTATGTAGTTGTGAATAATATTTATATATTGTGAACGACGCAGTATATATCACACAGTGCATGATTTTAGGTTTGAATTTCATTTATCTCGCTCGAAACTGGAAGTTAAATCGGGATTGAAAAAAACAAGAAGAAAAATCCGAAGCAAACCATAAATTCTTGCAAGGCAAAAGGAATTATTATGACTGGAGTTCTAGATCTTCCTCGCTTATCATTGTACTTACAGCAGCTTACCCAAGGCTAGGTAGAACCAGCTTTCCAAAGGGTTTTAAACTTGGCGTTGGTACATCAGCTTATCAGGTTTTACCTTCATCATTCTTACTCTCTGCAATAAAATTCATTTTTTACATTATGTAACTCTTTTCCTTCATAGTATTTTTGATATTCTAATTTTAGAGAGATTTTAATTGTTTTACAAATGGAAGGAGTTGTCCACGAAGGTGGGGGAGGTCTCAGCAGATACATTTTCTTACATTCAAGTTTCATCACTGCTTACATGGCCAGTATTAATATGACAAGTTAATAAAAATATTAAACAAAATCGTTTATATTCATTTTATTATTGTTAATACATGTAGTTCAAAAAAGAAATAACAACTAATCATTTCCACAAAACTAAACTAAATGGCTAATTGTACTTACAGTCTTTCACAATCCATAAACACTTGAAGTTTGGTAAGTTTGGTTGTAGCTGTGCTATTAACAATAAGTAATTCATTTTGATGTCAGATTTTTGCATCCATTCAGGAAAGTACCCTGATTCCATGATTCCATGAGAAGTTTAGTTGGAGCACCGTTACCACGGTTTAACAGGCAAGAGTCAGAAAAGATGAAAGGCTCATTCGATTTCCTTGGTTTTAACTACTATTCTACAAGATTCAACAATCCAAATCCAGATTTATTTCTTGATGCTCGTGTTAATCTATCTTGTAAGTTAAATTTTCCTATTCAATACAACCCTATATTAATGGGAAATTACAAATAATGTTTAATCATCTTGGTTGCAACTTTTAGTATTAAAATATTCTTGGCCTTAAATTTTCCTATTCAATACAACCCTATATTAATGGGAAATTATAAATCATGTTTAATCATCTTGGTTGCAACTTTTTCTATTAAAATATTCTTGGCTTTGTGGGTTTTGGTGTTACAGTAGAAGTAAACGGAGTTTACATTGGATCAGAGGTAAGCGATTTGAGTTTTTTTCTTCCCGTACATCCTTCCAATGCTTTGTAATACAGTTTGACTTTAATTTAAAATTAAACATGTAAATATTCGTTATGCCGGAATTATTCGTCTGCAGGAAGGTGTCATCTTATCCAGGTCTTATCCCGGTGGATTAAGGGACGTAATTAACTATACAATGAACCGCTATAACAATCCTGCTATATACATTACTGAGATTGCTATGTCAGCCATAAACCGAATTGAATAAGAAATATATTTATCTTGCTAAAAAGGGTCTAATCGTTATTTTCAACAGGGTATGCTGATTTTGACAATGGCACAATCCCGCTTAAACAAGCATTGAACGATTCTAAGCGAGTGAAGTACCATTTTGGCCACTTATCTCAAGTACTTCAAGCCATTAGGTATGTATGTGAATCTTGTAATTATTTGAGTTTTATAATTCAAGCCACTCAATTCAAGTAGTTTAAACGATATACTATTTGGATCTTTTGGACAAATCTAAATTACTTTATATAATGGGTTTATAAAAAGGGCTCTAGTGAAAAGGGTCTCCACCAAAAGGAAAGCATTTTTACGAGGATTATTTATGCTGGCAGAAGCAACAATGTTCTGCTCCATAATATGATTCCAATCTTTGGCTTCGGCTTACTGTATTTGTTTCGTAGATACCAACATTTAATCTATTTTCTCAAAGTCCTGAGAAAGAGTCATTAAAATAGGGAGTAAGCTATATTCGGTGGATTTATGTCTCACGGAAGGGTAACAAAGTAAGCTATCATGAAAGGTCTCAGCCTCTCAGGTGGGTCCCTGTGTAAATAGTCGGGTAGTCGGATAGTTAGCTTACTCCTTTAACTTTAAGATAGGGTGCATTTCCCAAGGAGTGGCATGTGGATTTATGCATACATAACTATTTTCCTTGTTGGGACTCATCTAAGAAATCTCTCTTGAAAATTAAGGTGTGCTCCTCTAGGACAAATTTAGACCACGAGGATGGGATATTACTGCATACCCCTAGCCTTTCTTATTCTATGAAAGAAATCTAAGGTGGAAGTGATTAATGATTCGATGTGTGAGTGGATTAGGACTTGAGCTTTGTTTCGTTTTCAATTATTGAATACAAATATGGTATTAAGAGTTTAGATCTATGTATACATCTTCTTCTTCTTTTAAGGATGATCTGCTTGTAGTTGTTTGTAGTTTAATACACTTAGGATCTATAGTTTTCGTTGTTTATTTATTTTTAGTCCGAATATAGATACCATGATCTAGAAATATTTAACATGGTATCAAAGTTGTGCATATAAGTCTTTCCAAGAATATGTATATGGAGAAGCCTTGTTGCTTGTTAGAGGAATGGATGATTTCAATGGTGTTATACCCAAGAGACTTCAATGATGAATTGATTTGGACCTATGAGATGTCCTAGGGTGTGATTCCCTAATTGTTATAGTTATTGGAATGTTGTATCTAATTTTATTTCTGACCAATCCATTTGGCTTTGGTGCATTTTAAGAGCTTTAGTTATGACTACTATTAGCCTTAGATGGTGTGATAATTTAGAGGGAACTTCCACTTTATACCTTGGAAGTGAAGACTTAAGATGCTACTAGAGGAGGATGACCGTTGGATTTTTTTTAGATGAAGGCTGCAAATCCTAGTAATGATTATTTGTTAATAAAACACACTAAAACTATAGCTAAGTGAAGAGAATGATAATAGATTGATGGCACTGGTTCATTTTCATACCTCCAAACTTAGATTTATGAAAACTAACAGGCCTTAATTTTTCTATTAAACATATTGGAGCATTATTTAACCTCCTTTCTGCACTTTAGTGGGTTGAGAAAATTGGCTTAACAACTTTTGGAATAGGTCTTCTGCACTTTCACACCTTTCTAAGTTATGATTTCCGGTTCAGATTGCGAAAGTCGGATTATGGACTTACGAAACAGGGTTTCCGCCCTTTCACACTTTTCCAGTGTCCAATTTCCAGTTCAGATTGCGGAAATCAGATCTTTGTCCCAACTTATTTTTGAAGTTGGATTTCCCACACTTCAACTATTCCACACCATCGATTCTTTGTGGCCTCACTCTCGACCGTCAATCTATTGTGGATGGAGGATCTTGAACTAACTTTGTTGATCCCTACTTTCTCCTTGAAGAATTTGATCACGATCGTTGGATTTGACTTTCCTCATATCGATGGTGAACTTCAACTGTCATAAGGAATATTTTATAAAGATTTTAGGAACATGAAAACTTCTTCCACTGTGCTAGTTCACCCAGCTAAATCATTTCCAGGCGTCAATCTTCTTCAAGGATGAAACTCATCTATTGATCTCGATCTCCTTTACAATGATTACTTCCTGATTTCAAAACCAATTCATCTTTTTATCCTCCTTGCTATTTGTTTAGTGAAATAGCGATTCTTTGTGGCCTCACTCCCGACCGTCGATCTATTGCAGATGGAGGATCTTGAACTAAATTTGTTGATCCCTACTTTCTCCTTGAAGAATTTGATCACGATCGTTGGATTTGAATTTCCTCATATCGATGGTGGACTTCAGCTATCATAAGGAATATTTTATAAATATTTTAGGAACATGAAAACTTCTTCCACTGTGCTAGTTCACCCAATGAAATCATTGTCAGGTGTTGATCTTATTCAGGGATGAACCTCATCTATTGATCTCGATCTCCTTTACAATGATTACTTCCCGATTTCGCAACCAATTCATCTTTTTATCCTTCTCACTATTTTTTTATCGAAATACCTTGTGGTCATTGATCTTCGGCACCTTAGATCTCCAACATTTAACCTGCACAAACTTAAACCTTAGTTATTATTGATCCTTGCAGTGATCGATCTACAGATCCTGAACCATGCAACAAGGTTACTATGTATGCACATTTCATTCATGAAATACTTAATGGATTATAAATCTAACTCTCTTTCGATTGATCAAAGAATAAATCAATCGATCTCTAGTACTTCATTCACTCACAGAATCCCTAATTCACATAAGCTTATCACCCTTTAACAGATATTTAAACAAACATTCAATTCATGCAATCACACATTCAGTATGAATTGAATTTACACAAAGATTATGCTGAAACAGGCTTCCTTCATTCACAAAATGAAATTGTACATACATAATTGTCTCAAAACCTGTGTTCTGATCTCCTTAGGCCTGATACATATTTAATTGGCCTTACTTGATTCCTACAAATCCTACTGACCTCTGTATCTTTTTCTCTACCACTCCTATTCTCTCTGTATTCTCTGTCTATCTCTATATCTTTATGCCTTATAGGATTACATATATATGCAATTTGATTTATTACCATTCTGGTTTAGATCCTCAATACACTTAACAACATGCTTAATCAACTCAACTATCAAACCTATCATATGAATCATTGTAAATAATTGAGGACTTTGTTACTTGATTCAGCAATTGACCTAATAACTCACTCATCCACTTAGTGACTCACCCAAATGACTCACTATCCATCTAGAATCACATATTTTACATTTTTTTAATTACAATGTGACGGTTCAAATACCATCAGTTTAGAATTGAAAGACCCCGTCTTGGCTTGATCAAATATTGAGCATATCATTTGAATGAAGAGGAGGATGCTCCTACATTAGACTCCCCAGGAAGAAATAAATATGACCTCTTGGTCATGACCTTCCATATTTAGTATTCCTAGATCCCAAACCTTGTTTTGTAGCTAATAATTCATTTCATCATGTTGTTCTGTCTTTGTCATTTTTAGTCCTCCTGGTTTCCAAATTTTCTATTGCAATGCTCCACTAGCCTTGCTTTTGCAATCTTCTTTTGGCATTTGTCTTCTGCCACTCTTTTGTCTATTTCCTCTGCTGATGTCTAGATCTTCATTCTTTCCTCGTTCCTTCTTTGAGACATCTTCACCATCAACAACATTAGTTCTTCAATATCCATGTCCACTCTATCATTTGGCTGACACACCTGCATCTGTTGTTGTTGTTCTCTGAACTCTCTACTGTTATCCACTAAATTACAAGATATCCATTGTTTTGACCGTCTATTTTTCTAATGCTGCAATCAAACATTAAGCAGTCATCATTATCAATCCTGGGATTGATCAACTAGTCTTCTAACATTTCTAGCTCTTCATCATATTTTGCCGAGGTTAGAAAATATTCCTTTGCCTTCATTAACCAACTCTACAACAACAAGTTCTTTTATATACTGATCAACCTTTTGAGATAATATACTCTCTTACTGTGTCATGCCATATTTCTTCCTCTGTTTGTCAGCAACACCACTATCCAAATATGCAATTGTTCTCTTTTGTTTATCTCTAAGAGACCATCTCATCTCATCCTTCAATCCCAGAACAAAATTCTGGTTTTGATCCATGCCAAGAATACATGTATACTCTTCGTATTTTTCATTTACCTCTAGGAAAACCTCACAAGGTTCACCACTTGTTATTCCTACAAATATACACAATTCATTCATTTCAAAAATATTGAAATTTTTATCTCTCATTGACCCTCTTATAAGCATATTCTTTTGTTGGTCTGAACTCTCCCAAGAGTTCATGAGGATTTCAGTTAATCCCTCTTCTGCACCATCTTTTTCTAAGATGATTTTATGTTCTGATTCATGACTATGAACATAATATTATGTCAATGGTCCAATTCTTATCTTTCCTTTCTTCCTCAAAGCATTCCTCCTATGCTTCACAACTTGCATAGACACATCTTTTAAGTGTTCTTCAATACCTACAATCATACACGAATAATTAGTTTCAAAAACATGAGACTCTAAAGTCCCTGTTGATATTTCCTCTAGAATTCCCCTGTTGTGTTGGTTTGAACACAACATCATATCTCGTTAACCATCACCCATTTCTTCAATAGTTTGAGGTATAGGTTTCATACAATCTTCAGATGGTACCCTTTCATTTTTTATTACAACATAATCATGTTATGTTGTTATGCTTTTGGAAAGCATGTCTGCTTTTCCTTCATACTTCATGATAGTCCAAGGTGAATCTTCAACTCTCTCCTTCATCTGAATAAAATCTTGATTCTGCCTTGTAGAAATGTCTTTGCACATTTATTTTTCTTCCTTCATCTTCATATCATCTTCAATTGACTGTGTTCCTCCATCAAGCAATGCATCAATAAGTTCCTTTTGCTGCATTTCTTCAAATCTTTCTTCATTTGAGAGACTTTCTTCATCATATTTGACTTCATCAAATTTTAAGACAGATTCAAAAGAATTCCTATCATCTGCAAAAAACCTGTAATCACAAACAAATTATCAGTATAAAAAACATAACACCTTTTGGTTTCAATTGGCCTCACGATCATCTCCTCCATAAGTAGATCTATACTCTTTACAGAATTCATGAAACTCTCAATTGGTCTCTCTTTTTCTGCTTCATCATCCTCTCCAAGCCTAATGACCATGTTCAGGTTCATAATATGAAACCTCCATCTCAAATTCAACTTTTCCAAGTTCTTTCTTCAATCTAGCAAACATCTTTTGTTGTAGCTTCACATGTAGTGAATTCCATATTACCTCCCTTTTCATGACCCAACCATACCTCTGGTTTTCTTCTTCATCAACTACTTGCATATTCTTCTCAAAGCACAAAATGTCTCTTGCCAACTCTAGCAATTATTTGCTACATCCTTCCTCTTTTGGTGTGGATTTTATCTGAACCCATGCAATGACCTTCAATATTCATTGTTTCTGTCTCCTTCACATCTTTTGTGAACTTCATCCTATTCACTTGTAGACTAGAACTAAGCCTTTACCTCCAACAAGTCTCTATACTTGTCTTCTATACCTCAACAAGCTATCTCTTCTTGAGATTTTTCTTTTGATATCTTTGTTCCTTTCACTAGAACCTTTTGAGAATCTCCTTTGCTCTTCTTTGCTTCTACAGGTCCACTCCTCTTTTGAGAACATACACTAGTCCTTTCTTGCCCAGCCTCGGTTGGATTTCTGAAGTTTTGCCACCTCTTCCTCTTTCCTCTTCTCAAGAAATTCAATGTTCTTTGCTTCTAATAAATTCATATAACCAGACTTAAAATACAAACATCAAACAATCCATACCTTCAGGATTTTCACTTGTTCAGTTGGCTGAAATATCTCCAATGATATCTTCAAAAGATATTCTTCTTAATATTTTTCATCTATTCAGTTGCACTTTTCTTTATTGTCTCTAGCTTATAGCCATTGTCTATAATTTCTCCTACTATATATCCTATACTCCTCCTCTATAATATATGTTATGATCCCTTGCACAAGACCAAGCATAACACACTCACAATTATTAGTTTTCAAATTCAATAACAATTTCCAAAAATTCTTTACCTTTGCTTTCTTCAATTTCTGAAGGGTAGTTTGACTCAATACTCTTTTCATGCATCATAACTCCATGTTGGTACTTATCCAATCCTCCCAAGGATTTCTTCTGCACTCTCCTAGGGTTAATCATCAAATTTAACCACACACTCTCTGTCTGTAATTTAAATCAATTTTGAATACTCTCATCTGACTAACCCTCTCAACACAATTGTTAGCCTTCAATTTTAAAATGAATTGAAAGAAAAAATTGATTACCTCTTGGCCATGATAATTGTTACGCATAATCCTTGTTTTGCCTTGATACCAAACCGATGGCACTAGTTCGTTCTCAGACCTCCAAAATTAGATTTATTAAAACTAACAGGCCTTAATTTTTATGTCAAACAACTTGGAGTATTGTTTAACCTCCTTTCCACACTTTAGTGGGTTGCGTAAATCGATTTAACAAATTTTGGAACAAGTCTTTTGCACTTTCACACCTTTCCAAGTTTTTATTTCCAGTTCGTATTGCGGAAGTCGATTTATTGACTTACGAAATAGGGTTTCCGCACTTTCATGCTTTTCTGGTTTCCAATTTTCGGTTTGGATTGTGGAAATTAGATATTTGTGCCAACTTATTTTCAAAGTTGTATTTCCCACACTTCAACTATTCCACACCATCGATTCTTTGTGGCCTCTCTCTCGACCGTCGATCTATTGTGGATGACCGATCTTGAAGTAACTTTGCAGATCCCTACTTTCTGCTTGCAAAATTTTATCACAGTCGTTGGATCTAACTTTCCTCATATCCATGGTGGAATTGAACCGTCATAAGGAATATTTTATAAATATTTCACGCACATGAAAACTTTTTCCACTGTGCTAGTTAATCTAGCAAAATAGTTTTCAGTTGTCGATCTTCTTCAGGGATAAACCTCATCCAATGATCTTGATCTCCCTTACAATGATTACTTCCCGATTTCACATCTAATTCATATTTTTATCCTCCTCTCTATTTGTTTAGTGAAATTCCTTCTAGATGTTGATCTTTGGCACCTTTATATCTCCACCATTCAACCTGCAGAAACTTAAACCTTAATTATTATGGATCCTTGCTGTGATCGATCTACAGATACCAGCCCTACAACAAGGTTACTCTATACACACATTTCATTCATGAAATCCTCAATGGATTATAAATCTAACTCTCCTTCAATTTATCATAGAATCGATCAATCGATCTTGGTTTCCTTCACTCACAGAAGCCCTAATTCACACACAGGATTATTACCCTTTAACAGATATTTAAATAGACATTCAATTCATGCAGTCACACATTCAGTCAGAATTGAATTTACACAGTGATTATGTCAAAATATGTTTCGTTCATTCACACAATGAAATTGTGCATACATAATTGTCTCAGAATCTGTGTTCTGGTCTCCTTAGGCCTGATACATCTTTAGTTGGCCTTACCTGATTCTTACATGTCCTACTGACCTATGTATCTCTGTCTCTACTACTCCTATTATCTTTGTCTTCTATGTATATATTTGTAACTCTATGCTTTGTAGGCTTATATATATATACAATTTGATTTATGAACCATTCTAGTTCAAGTCCTCAATACACTCGACAACATGATTAATTAACTCAACTATCAAACCTATCCTATCACTCATTGTCACTAATTTAGGAGTTTCTTACATGATTCAGAAATTGACCCAATGAATCACTCATCCACTTATTGACTCTCCCAAATGACTCACTATCCATCTAGAATCACATATTTTACATAGGTTTAATTACAATGTGATGGCCTTTCGAAGACCATCAGTTCAGAAATGAAAGACCCCTGTAGGTCTAATCAAACATTGATCTTATAGTTTGAATGGAGAGCAGGATGATCCTACATTGTAGACTCTTTGAAGGAGAATATGATCCTGCATACCACAAAGAAGAAAACAACAAAGGAGATGTCCAATGAATTGGTCACTCTATACTAGGGTGTAAATATTTCTCACAATATGTTGTTAAGGAACAAGGTCACTATGAAACACGAGTGATATGAACATAGTTTCCAATTACTTAAGTGTTATTCAGATCATTGAGCTTTAGTATTAGCTAAGTTTTATCAAAGTGAAGGTCAAGGACGATGATTCGGTTCCTATAGCATTGGGTTATATTAATATTGGAACTCATTTATTTGAGGTGTTTGTGATCATGAGTAACTTCCCACTTTTGAAAATATTTAGGATGATTTCATATAGGAGGAGGCATGACTAGAGATTGTTTCAACTAGAGTGGATGAGATTCATAACGTATTCCTCATTAGAAATATGATGAAAAATGAAAATAAAGTAGGACCTAGGAATGGTCAAAAGGAGAAGGATGAGGATTCTACATCTTCTCATTAAGGGAATAAAAATTCAAACCATGCCAAGTATTTAAAATTCCACAAAAATGGCCACTATGCTTCTCAAAATTTTGAGAATAAGAATTGGAAGGGAAAACAATGACACAAGTAGTTTGAAATGAGTGTAGAATCTTATACTAGGTCATATGATCTTTCTTTCATGTTTAAGACAACCTTCTCCATGGGGTCATGCTTATACACTAAATAGATATCTAGTATGGAATGAAATTTGACGACACTACAAATAACACATGGAGTGAGTTATTGATCACAGAGAAACTAGACACGTGATATTTAATAATAAGTATTTCATTATACTTTAGGAGCATGAGGAAAGCATACAAGTGTATTTTGTTGACGATGCCTTGTGCATGCCTTGATGTAATGTTCTTGAGCTTCACTATGTCATATATGTTCTTAGTTTAAATAATAATTGTTTTCAACGTTATCCATAAGGGATATTAGGTGTGTGGCTAATTTTGATGATCAATAAGTCATTATCAAAGAACATGGGCCTAATA
Source organism: Pseudotsuga menziesii (assembly GCA_001517045.1). Classification (NCBI taxonomy): domain Eukaryota; kingdom Viridiplantae; phylum Streptophyta; class Pinopsida; order Pinales; family Pinaceae; genus Pseudotsuga; species Pseudotsuga menziesii. Next base: position 98,751 of record LPNX010766614.1, read on the forward strand.
TTCGCCAAGTTTTGAAAAAATATGTTAGAGAGGGTGGCCTAATATATATAATTCTTAATGATCCAATGAAGTAGGGTTCTTTGGTGCATAAAAGTGAAAATCTATGTTATCATTAACAAAGGAGGTTCTATCACTTGCACTATGGATTATTACCTCTCTTGAAGGACATGGTGCAAGGATTGACTAAGTCCAATATCTAGAATACAAGGGTGGGAAACAATTATGCACTTGAAAAGAAGGCCAAACAAAATTTCTTCAAAAGTGAGAATATATCAAGAGAGATTATTTATATGATCCATTGAAATGTATGTGTATTGTATTGGGGGTTTGGTTTCATTGGTGAGAAAATAATCCATTGATTTAATTAGGATGTAAATTAATCAACAAATAATTGTTACTTGTGGGACATGTACAAGAGTATTATGACATCAAACAAATAATAATAAATAATGCATGCAATTAGATTACAAATTTAACCATGAAAATACATTTCAAAATAAGAAAACTAAAGGGGAACATCAATATTGATCTATTAGTCCATTGAAAAGGATTCAAATATGTGATATCACCCGATAAGAGTGAATGGATGTAAGTGGGACCTGACACTCTCCTTGGGATGGGTCCTTTTCCTTATTTAAATCTCTCTATAAATTTGATGAATGAATTTGTTTTAGTTATTTGAGGAAAGACTAATGGTAAAGATGATTCCCAATATCAAAACTCATTCCTCCAACGTAGCCTTGCAATCTTTCTTCTTCTCAATTCCTACATAATGGATTTCATTTATAGGTAAAGTTAGACCTCAAATTATGAATAAGTTCCAATGAGAATGTTTGATAAAGATTCTTAGAAGGAGAAAGAGTTGAGCATTAATGACATGAGAGCTCAACTTTTCTTAGTGCACTTCCCTAGAGTCACTTTTTCCATGCCTATTGTCCATTAATGCATTGTAGAGGTAAATATTTTCCACTTCAACAAATTCACAAAGGTATTAAAGGATTAACATGTGAATAACACAAATAAATGTAAGGTTGCTAACACATTTGAATAAAAACCCAACTTTATCGTTGATCTTGCTTACCAAAGTTTCTTACTAATTGTAAGGTTGCTTACTAAAAAGCAATGATGCTCTAGAGATAATTTCATAAGTGTCTCCAGTGATCAAAATTGAGGTGATAATAGTTTACCACTATTGTGTGAAGGTAATATAAACTTAAATAACCAAAATAGATCATTGTTTATTTATCACGTGATTATGTGTTTGAGAGAGAGAGAGTGTCTCTAGTGATCAAAATTGAGGTGATAATAGTTTACCACTATTGTGTGAAGGTAAGATAAACTTAAATAACCAAAATAGATCATTGTTTATTTGTGTTAGAGAGAGAGAGAGAGAGAGAGAGAGAGAGAGAGAGAGATCATTTTTTATTTCTTGCGTGATTATGTATCCATTTAATTTCAATTCATTTTTTCTTTCTTGTGTGATTATGTATCGATTTAATTTCAATTTAATCCTATATTTTTCCAATGATATTATTTTCTTCATTATTTAACACCAAGAATGATCGGCTAGACCTTAATGCATTGTAGTTCTTTAAACTAGGTTGATGACCTCAAAATCCACTATAGTTAGGATCCCCATAATAGTTGTTTATTTTTCTTTTCAACAACCCAAATAGGTTTGATGAACCTTTGGTATGCCATTTTTAATAAATGCCTCGGCCTAACAGGGTTAGGTCTATCCATTTTAACGTGAATTATTTTGAAATAATGTTTACTTGTGAGTAAAAGTTGACTACTACTTGGGGGGATAGAGAACCCTTCAATATCGAAGTCAACCTGTAGGTCATAATCATTGAAAATTCTTACATATTGATTCAATAGGCACATTTTTTCACTTCTCTCTTCCCTTCTTGCAAATATTAAAATTTTTCTTCAATAGTTATACCAATCTCATCACTAATTCTTAACTCCTTTTTCATTAAATTTGGAAAAATTCGAGTTCAAGCCCCTTTGAAGACATGCCAAATATATCATTTCTAAAGTCCAAAATTGGAAGTTCTAAAGTGTAAAATATAGTTTCAAAAGTTTACTATTTGATTTGATATTGACACTTTTGTAACTTGACTTTGCACTTTTTTAATTTGGCATTGGCGCTTTTGGAACTAGATTTGCACTTTTTAAAGTTGACATTGGCACTTTCATAGGCTATTTTTCACTTTTGGAAACCAATTGGCACTTTAAGAATCTGATTTTGCACTTCATTATCAATTACATTAAATATATCATATCAATCATAAGTTTGGTTTCACATAAATGGCACAAGTACTACTTAACTAATCACACAACTAAATATATAAAAATATATAAACATTATTAACCATAAAACATTGACACACTTATAAATGAATAAGACAAATAATTTATTACATTAATTAACACACTATTCATGTTTTTCACAATAGATCTCACATCACTAACACTACTCAAGTGTAGCAAGAAAGACCACAATCGATCTATCAAAAAAGTGTAGTTTACATTGTCACAATTATAACTTTTTTAATTACATAGTTTCGTGCATCGTTACACACTTGTTTTTCTTTTGAATCATTTGCAATAGTTGTGTTTCTAGCATCATAACTATGAAAATTCATTACCCCATCCTGGTCTCAAGGCATAGTTAACTTCCTTGTTTAGTTACCAAACACATATTTAATTTAACAATTGAAAATGGAGTTTTTGTCATAAAAAAAATTCACAACTTGAAACACCTGAAGTAATTACCAGCTACTAAGAAAAAGTTAAATGCACACGCATGAAATTAAATACACATATATTTTTGGGAAAAATCCCTAAGAAAAACCCTTAAGGGGAAAACCTGTGAGTGAGAGAATTTTTATTTTATTTCAAGGAATTTTTAAAATAGTATCAAACTCAACATTTAAATAACAACTTATCTCAACCACTGAGAAAACACTCAACCTCAAAAATAGTGCCAGGACTGCATTGAACTTCATGTTGGAATTTTTAATGTAGTGACTTCTTCACATAGTACGTAATCCTCTTCAAAATTTGTTCTTTCTATGAACTTATATCTTAGTTATTTTACCCTTTTCTATGATAATAAATACACTAAAAAATCATGCCTTCTCAACACAGAAATTTGTGCCCCTATGGTACAAAATATCGATGTATGGACGATGCATTTATTAGAGTAAAACCTAATTAATTGATTCTATCATCTCCTCTTTTTTTGATCCAACCATCTTGGAATTCGTGTTGTTGTTCTCATCAAATTGTGTGCTAGCCACTTAGATAATCATGCCTCTTTCTTCATCCTCAATTTTCCTAGAAAATTGTGCCTCTCTCCATGCACTTTACCTCCTCTTCAAGTCTCATGAAGAATGAATGTGAATATTCCCTTTATTGGCATATTTGTTCAATCAAAGAGGGTAAATTAATAAACTCAATATCATAGGGTCCATATTCAATCTTGAGACTTCTAATAATGGTCAAGAGAAATTCACCTTTTTTTAAAATAAAAAAGTTGCATGAACATTTCAATAAATAATCAAAAAGTAATTTAATATCTCATAAATTGAAACTCAAATTCATACCACATGATATTAATGCAAAGTGTTATGTTACTTTTCCCCCTTTTATGACTAGGCACTAAGTCTCCAAGAAGAACACTTCTCCAAGGCACAAATTTCAATACTCCCTCTTACTAAGGAAAGTGTTCTTCACCACTCTCAACTTGTCTGTAAAGACAACAAACCTCTCCTTCCCCAAATATTGTGTAAGGAGATATACTACCTACTCATCAGTGGATATGTACTGCAACTCAACAACTCCTCTTTTAACATATTTGTAGATGAAATGGTATCTAATCTTAATATGCTTTGACTTGTCATGGGAAAATGGATTCTCAGAGAGATTGATGCAACTATGATTGTCACAAAATATCATCGTAGGTATAAGTTGTTGAGAAAATTTCATGTGCCAAGTTTTGCATTGGGTCACAATGTCCTAATCACATTTTCCATATTCATTAGAGTTTGTCAAATTGATGTTGAGGGTCAAATAATTGCCAAGGAGGAAAATTACTGGTTTCCTAGGTTGGGGGTGGAATATTTGGGATTTGGAATAAGGGAGACAATGAATGGTGTTTTGACATTAGAATGGAATAAATATTTAATAAATTATATAAATAAATAAATACAAGATAAAATTGAAGGGCCAAAGGAGCATGAAGACACATGGAGACTATGGGGCCCACACAAGCTAGAATTTATGTGCCACATGGCATCCTCCTCTTGCAATTTTGAATACATGGGAAGAATAAATGTTCTTAGATGATTTAGAATTATAATACACTTGTCCATATACATAATAGGTCTAATTTGTAAGGAAATGTAACTTTCATGGGAGAGGAAGAGTCATTTTGGAGCTAGTGAGACACTTGGACTAGATTCCCTAGCTCTATGAAAGCAATGATGAAGATGCTATGAAACATATGACAAAAATAAGATATGAAGGTTGAAATATGAAATATATGAAATTTCAAGTCAAAATAGAGTATCCAAGAGGGCACTCATGTGATTTGGGGAATCTCAATGGGTTCCTACTCAAATTGGGGGAACATGGAAGTCTAGGAAAGGGAGGATGCATGGAAAATCTTGAGCCCACACCCAAATTCGAATTGGATTAAGTTTGTGGATGGATTTGTAACATTAGAAGTCTAAGGATGTTTATAAAATACAGTAATAAACCAATATAATAGCTTTTTTTGAGAAATTCTCATTTGTGAATTGTGAGAGCTATTGGATGACTAGTTTTCTTGCCTTAACCAATTTTGAGTGTGAAAGATTCCCATCCAAGTTGTTTTTTGGATAGGAAACTCCAGTTTTTCATGGATCTTTAATGGATTATTATTTTCAGTTGTAAGCTATAGGTAATCATGTGGATTCTCCTATTGCAGCACTCTGTATCAACCATTTCCAGGTTTCTACGCATATTCATTCTCATGGAGGGATTGTGCCTTGGGTGATCTCATGTACTCTTTGAGAAAGAAATTAATGATATATTTATTATTTTAATAATTTAAATATTCTATTTTATTCATTCTCATAAATTTTCAATTCTAAATACCCAAGAGTTGTATGTCAAAATGACTTTCAATGAGCAAACAATTACCATTTCCACTCTATTTTGATATATGCTATGGCGATGCTTATTATTTTGAATGGAGGAATGTATATATGATAAATGTATGATGAATGGGATGTAATTAATTTTTATTTAAAGTATCATGTTCATTAATTAAGCATTGGAATCCATTTTACTCATTTTTATTGCATTGGGAGAAGATTTGGTGCATTTTCCCCAAGGGTCAAAATTGTGATTTGGGAGCTGTTTTGGAAAGATTCATATCAGCCCATATAAATTGAAAATTGATGAATATGAGAATTTAAAAATTTCCCTTACTCATCCGCTTTCTCTTTTCATAAATTCGAGTGACTTTGGGACAATTTGAGAAGCCATTTCCGGCAATTACCAAGGGAGAATTGAAGCCCCAATTTGCTAGTAAAGACTCTGAATTTGAACAGAACATTAAAAAATATTGCATAAGTAATTGGGGGGTCATAAACATCCCTGAACATAATATTTAAGTTCTAATATAATTCATGTACCTTATTATAAAAATTGGGAGCATTTGGGTCTAATATCATTCATGTACCTTATTATAAAAATTGGGAGCATTTGGGTCAATTTGGAGGTCTAGACATCAAAACTAGTTAAGGTCGAAATTGGGGAAAAAGTGAAAAAATTGGTCATTTAATAAAATTCCAAAAAAATAAGACTAAAGTGGTATCAGAGCATGATAATGCAAAATGATTTGGTATGATATTTATGAGGATGAGAATTCAGCGACCACCATTATATATTGAAACCAAAGGTGTTGTTGAAGAAGAGGAAAAAATAGTAGGAGAAGAAGGCATTTTTTTTAGGAAACTATGACTAGTGATGAAAAGGGAACCTCATATGATTGCTAGGAGCATATAAAAATAATGAAAAATATCTTTGATTACATAACAAATAACATGACCTAGCATCTTATGAAAGGATTCGAATTGATGGCTAGCCAACTTAGGGGTAAGATGGCAAAAGGTGGTAGTAGAAGTTTCCATCATGGAGAGACACATAATACCATTCATTTTGAATAATTTTATGATTGTTTGAATCAATTTAGGAAAAATAATTCAAAATTTAATTCATTAAGGAATAATCAACAACGCACAAGTATAGAGGAGACCAAGGAGCCACCAAGTTCTGTGGGTGGTGAAACAAAAAAGGAATTACATTATGAGGATAGAAAGTCACTCCCAAGTCACTCTGAAAACAATGAAGAGACATCACATGAGTATGAAGAAGTTTCTATTCAAAATACTGAATATCATTTCGAGACACATCCTACCTTGGAATTTAAACAAAGAGCATATACTGATGGATGCTTGAACTATGAAGGAGTACCTACTGATGGGTGTTCACACCTCTATGTTGGTGACATAGAGATCAATTTTGAAAGTGTTGCTGAAAGCAAAAATTCCATTAAATATGAAAATGAAAACCTTTTAGTAGTTGAAGAAGAAACAAGATCAAATTCCCCATCACCACTTGAGCTTCATGAAGTTGGTCCAAGCAAGAAGGAATAATATGAGGAGATTCATTTGAAAGAGCCTTATTTTATTGAAGGATCCTTAAAGATGAATGAAAATAATATCCAAGAGTCTCTTAGCATACTCCATGACACTCAATCATGAGTGTCAATTCTTGTTGGAGAGCTATTTCACTGGAGGAAACATCCTTCCTTGAAGACATGGAGAAGATTAAAAGAGAAATATGCCACATCAAAGGTAATTTCATGTCTTTTATTTTTTATATAAACCATTTGTTTGAGCTTAATTAATTGTTACATGATGCATACTTGAAGAATAATGAATATAATCATAATCTCACAATTCAAAACAAGCAACTTCTTGAAAAGTTGCAAGATACTTGTTTTTCCTCCTATGTTTCAGATTGTCAAATGGTAGATTGTTTGGAGGATTCTCATGACATGGTGGATCATGAGAAATGTGGAAATTTGAATGTGTTTGATGTGTTTGAATATGAACTTGAAGAGATCCAAACACTTGATGTGATGGAAGAGGAACTTGAATTGTCTCTTGATGAAGGTTATGCAATTTTTGAAGAAGAGCATGATTCGTCTACACTGGAGCCAATATATGACAAAGCTTTCACACTTTTGAAGGATATGCATGATACTACCCATATGGATCCTTCCCATGATGAAACTTATGCACTTTCTGATCATTTGGGTGATTTATTCCATTCTCCTACATCGTACAATTCCATGTTTTGCACCATCAGTCTCAATGAAGTATGGGTGAAAGGGTTCTTTTTTATGGTGCCACATGAGGAGTATGGAAATCCTAGATTTAAGTTTTATGCTGGCATGGTTGGAGCACATTCTTATTCATGTGTGGAGAAGCATCCTTTGTTACTTTATGATGATCCACATCTACATGGATGCACCTATGATATGCATTTGAGTCACTTGAAGACTCATGGTTTCTCTTTCTCAACACTTGGTTCATTTGATGTTGGAGGAAATTCATCCAGCACTAGGGTGAATATATTTATGATTGGAGAAAATTTTTGTTTTCAGCCACATACTTTTATTTATATTTATGATTCTCTCATTCATGGATGTATGGGTGAGACTTATTAGAATCATTTGAAGTCTCCTTGTTTTTTTGATCATTTTTTGGTTCAGAGTTTGGTGGAGCATTAGAGAGAATTTGAGGTCAAAAATGGGCCTCCTAAGAGATGTACTACAAAAATATAAGATATATTAAAATATTATGAGTTAGGGGTTTTATGGGGTAGGTATATATGACAACTCATCTTCTACACTACTTTTTATGCACAATATAAATAACCATGGTTGAGTTACTTTTCTAAATTGACTATAAATAAAATTAATAAAATAACCCTACAATGATGTGACTAAGATTCATTGTAAATTCCCCAAAAATTATTGTCCTTTAGCATTTATTTGTATTGAACTTGTAGATAAAATTAAACAAAAATGAATTCAATTTATATGCATAACTAACATATTGTTTTCATATAAATATCATTCATGAATTTAATTTATTTTAAAAGTACAAGATTTTATATATATATA
>LPNX010766614.1:107069-188224 GCA_001517045.1 Pseudotsuga menziesii
GGTTATTCATTCACTCATTGGATGAAAGAACACATGAATGATTATATTGATGCACATTATATATCTTTGGAGAAGAATTATGGGACATGGGATACTAGCCTATGTCATTAGATCATATTTGATTGGTCACTTGAAGCTTGTATGCACTTGGAAAATGGTGGTTTACTTACTTGGAGGTATAAGCGCTTTCATGATTTTTTGATGAGGCATGTCCTTGATCTACATTTTTATTATTTTGTTATGTACTTTGATGATATATATTATGTACTCATGATGTTTGGAAGAATGCATACAAGAAATTTGTATCCAGGGATTCTCTTTCCTAATGGTATGGGTTGGAGAACACTCTTAATTTTTGGAGTGCAATAGAATCAATGGGACCTTGGGATATTTTTTAGTCCCATTGATTTCAATTTTTTTGGGAAAAAAGAAGTATGGGAGATGGATTCCCAACTTAATGAAGTGATTTTAATCAGATAGTGTAGAATCAAGAATGGTGCTTCCTCTATCAAATCTTCATTGAATCTCAAAGAATCAAAGTTGGGAAACTCAGTGGAAACTTCAAAGAATCATATAGAAAACAGGTTCTTCAACACCCGTGTTTGAAATTGCTTGAAGACAAGAAAAATTTGAAAAGGAGGATTTGTCATGTCCAAAATTTTTTCATTGGGTCACAATGGACTAATAAAATTTTCCATATTCATTAGATTTTTCCAAATTGATGCTAAGGATCAAATAATTGCCAAGGAGGAAAATTACTAGTTTCCTAGGTTGGGGGAGGAAGCTTTGGGATTTGGAATAAGGGTGAAAATTAATGATGTTTGAAAATTAGAATGGAATAAATAGTTAATAAAGGAGATAAATAAATAGATACAATATAAAATTGAAGTGGAAATGGAGCATGGAGACACATGGAGACTATGGGGCCCACACAAGCTAGAACTTATGTGCCACATGGCATCCTCCTCTTGAAATTTCAAATCCATTGGAAACATAAATGTTATTGGATGATTTAGAAGTATAATACACTTTTCCATATACATAATAGGTCTAATTTGGAAGGAAATGTAACTTACATGGGAGAGGAAGAGTCATTTTGGAGCTAGCAAGACACTTGGACTAGATTCCCTAGATTTATGACAGCAATGATGAAGATGCTATGGCACCTATGAGAAAAATAAGATATAAAGGCTGAAATATAAAATATCTTACATTTAAGGTTGGAATAGGGAATCCAATAGGGCTCTCATGTGATTTGGGAAATCTCAATGGTTTCCTACTCAAATTGGGGGAAGATGGACAACTAGGATAGGGAGGACACATGACAAATCTTGAGCCCACACCCAAATTTGAATTGGCTTGATTTTTTGGATAGATTGATAACCTTATAAGGATAAGGATTTTTATAAAATACATGAATTAACCAAGATAATATCTTTTTATCATTTGAGAAATTGTCATTTATGAATTGTGGGAGCTAGTGGATGACTAGTTTTCTTGCCTTAGACAATTTCAAGGGTGAAAGATTCCCATCCAAGTTGATGTTTGGAGAGGCCACTAAGGTATTTCATGGATACTTAATGAAGTATTATTTTCAGGTGTAATATACATGAAATCATGTGGATTCTTGTATTCCAGTACTCTTTATCAACCATTTCCAGTTTTCTTTGCATATTCATGCTCATGGAGGGATTGCGCCTTGGGTGAGATCATGTACTCTTTGGGATAGTTATTACTGATATATTTATGATTGTAATCAGTAAAATATTCTTGTTTATTCATTCTCATAAATTTTCAAGTCAAAATACCCAATATTTGTATGTCAAAATGACTTTTAATGGGAAAACAATGACCATTTCCACTCTATTTTGATATATGCTATGGTGATGCTTATTATTTTGAATGGAGGAATTTATATATGATAAATGTATGATGCATGGATTTTAAATAATGTTTATTTCAAGTATAATTTCTAGTACGTAAGCATTGGAATCCATTTTACTCAATTTTATTGCATTGGGAGAAGATTTGGTGCATTTTCCCCAAGGGTCGAAATTGTGATTTGGGAGATTTTTTGGAAAGATTCATATTATCATTTATAAATAGAATCATGATTCATATAATAATTTTAAAATTTCCCTTACACATCCCCTACCTATGTTCATAAATTCAAGTGACTTTGGGACCATTTGAGAAGCCATTTCTAGAAATTACCTAGGGGGAGTTGGAGCCCCAATTCGCTAGTAAAGACTCCTACTTTGAAAATAACATTACATTTTTTTTAAGAAGTAATTGAGAGATCATAAAAAATCCCTAAACATCATATTTAAGTTCTAATATCAGTCATTTACCTTTTGATAAAATTTGGGAGCATTTGGGTCAATTTGGAGGTCTAAACATCAAAACTAGTTAAGATCAAAATTGGGGAAAAAGTGAAAAAATTGGTCATTTAATAAAATTATGAAAAAGGGACATTACACAAAACAATCCCACCAATAAATTTCAAATCCACAAGACCTCACAACTGGCCTAACTAGCTGCCATATACTCTGCCTTAGCAGAACTCAGTGTAACTGAATTTTTCTTTTGACTGGACTGCAACACAAATATCAATATTTAACTAAAACAACATATATAAATTATTTTCCTTCCATCACAATACATTCCCAATCATATTTTGTGTATCCAAACAAACTAACTCTATGTTTTATCTTATAATACAACCCCTAATTCACCCTACCACAAAGATACCTTAGCATGTCTTTTGCAACTACCCAGTGCACTCTCCTTGAATTAACCATGTAATGACTAAGAGTATTCACTGTAAAACATGAATATGCCCTGGTGTTGACCAAATACATCAATGAGCCAATGATATAACAATAAAAAATCATATCCACCAAGTTAATCTCAAAAGCATTAAGCTTCTTCTAGTTGGTGATCATCAATGTGGCCATCATCCTAAAATCCTCCATTTGAAATATCCTCAAGATTTCTGCTGTATATTTTCCTTTACCCAGGAAAATGTGACCAGGTTCCTTCCAAACCTCCAATCCCATAAAATAATGCATCATCCCAATATATTTTTATCTCATATTCTAAATAAATATCTCTCTTGCACTTTGAAATAAGTATCTCAAAACCTACAATGAAAAAATCATCAACATAGAGAAAAAGAATAAGAGTATCTTCACCCACCATAATGAAGTATAGGTTAGGATATACCTCACTCTTCCAAAATCCCATCTGTAGAAAGTAAGAATCAATCCTAAAGTACCATGTTTTGGGATCTTGCTACAGTCCATAAAGTTATTTCTTCAATCTACAGACATGAGAATCTATCCCATGTATCTCAAATCCCTATTGATGCTCAACATAAACCTCCTATTGTGTCACTCCTTTCATAAATGTAGTATTCACATCGATCCAGTGGATATTCCAACCCATCTCTACTTCAATGAAGATCATTGCTCTGATCAAATAGTATCTAGAAACCAATGAAAAGCTCTCATCATAATCAAATCCCTCTATCTATGAGAACCCTTACACCACAAATAGAGCTTTGTAATTTATCAATGTTGTCATCTACAACAAGCTTTATCTTGTAGAGCCCTTGAGAATTCACAACTAACTTCCTTTCCGGTCTCGGAACCACCTCCCATAAATAATTATTCATGATGGAATGGTACTCTTCCATCATTTCATCTCTCCATACATGATGCTCTATTTCCTCCTCAAAAGAAGAAGGATTGGACTCATGATGACTACTCACCATAGCCATGTAACTACAAAATATCTAAGGAACTATACTCTCCCAGACCTATCTCTTGGGATTCCCCATAGAATATTGAGCTTCCCTCAAGGTGTATTGAATCCATTTAGGCTTCCTTTTCCCTGATGTGGCGGGGGGATACTCCTAATCATCCTCGTCTATAGGTTTTCCTCCTGAAGAAGTAGTATCTATGATTGGTGACCCAGTAGTTGTTGAACCTAAACGTCATGAATTTGATACTAGGGAGCCAATAACCTATGACCTGTATCCCTAAACCTCAAGCACTTGAAACATGTGGAATTGTCACCCATGATACTTGTGACCCTACACTCTATGAAGATAGAATATATGAAGTATTCAACTGAGGTGTGATATCATATTTATTTCCTTGATCTAACTTAGGAGACTTCCTGAAGGCCCACTCCTCCTCAAATATCACCTCCTAACTCACAACAAATATCCTATGGACATGAATGTATATGTAAAAGGCCTTCGAAGTCTCATCATACCCACCAAAAATGCCCTTTTATGCTATGGGATCCAACTTTGTCCTATTATTTTAAGGAGCATGAGAGTAAGTCAAACAACCAAATATATTGAAATGAACCACCTCAATCTTATTTCCTAAAATATCCTCCATAGTATTTGTACACCCCAAGTCCCTATGGGGACTCCTCTTCTGAATGTACATAATTATACTGCAATCCTCGACCCAAAGAAAGAAAGGAAAAATATGGTCGTGAATCATCACTCTTGTTATTAATAACAATGGCCTGGTTATTACTCTCAATAACTACATTCCATTGTGGGGTATATGGAACTATCAACTATATCCTAATCCCCTCTTTATTTCCCCTCTTGTTCTCCCCTTATGTGCACAAAACTTATTAAATGGAGGTATACTCACCCCCATTTCTTGAATGCAACTCACAAATATTCCTTCTTGTTTAGTTATCCACAAGAGCTTTAAAATCTTGGAACCTCTGCAATATTTCTTTCAACTCCTTTCTCTTCACAAATTAAACCTAGGCATTCATGAAGAAGACATCAATGAATGTCACATAATACTCATAACTAGTCAATTATACAAAATACATCAAACCACATAAATCAAAATGAACCAAATCAAGTATCCGTTTTGATCTACTATCACTGCTCAAAAAGACATTATTGGCTTTCTTTCCAAGAGCACACCCCCTGCACATATCACTATGCTCTTCTCTAAACTCAAGAAAACATGTCACGATATCTCTCAACATCCTTAGAATTGGATGATCCAAGTGGGAAATCCTCCTATGCCATAACTTGCATAGATAACAATTGATGTTGTTGTTGTGTGCCAAGGCATGAAGGGGATGAAAAAAGAGCTTGTATATTTTTCCACATATGACACCAATATTAATATATGTAGAGCCATTATATCCCTTGGGATGAGTGTTTACACACCCATATCAGAATACACTTTAAATCCCCTATCCTCTATAGTGGAATATGATATCAAGTTCTTCTTCAACCTAGGGACACATAAGATATCCCTCACTATCATGGGCTCCCTAGACTCCCTTTTAAAGGTAATAATCCCTCGACCAACTTCCTTAACAATAGTTTCATCTCGAAGCACCACCTCAATATCCAAGTCCCTCTCAATGAAATATGTGAAAATATCAAGAACACATGTCATATAGTGGAAATCCCCACCATCAATTTACCAAGTGCTGGTGGAATATGCACTCAATGAATGGCCAACATACATGAAATACTTTCTCTCTCATACTCTCCCTCTGTTCTAGTAATGGATGTACTCAATGAATTACCAACAAATGGGGAAAACTCCTTTTCTAACTTCATTTCATACTCATCAAACTCTTTTGAAGTTGATGTCTATTGCTTCTTATTCTTCTTCTTATTTGGACATTGTCCAACATAGGGTCCAAGCTTCTGGCAAGCCATACCCTTTTGATTTTATCAAACATTTCTTCTTCTCACCATGTTTCTTAGCCCCACCCGAGGGAACCTTCTTTGACTTCTTCTTCTTTCCTTTAATGGTTAAAGCCACATTATCCTCATCTTCTTTAAATTTGGATGAAATCCCATATACATATCCTCTCTAAGTCTCCTCTTGAATGAATTCATCCCAAATACGATCCTAGGAAGGCATGTTTTCTCTTGCTACAATAGCCTCTAGAAAAATATCCCATGTCTTGGTCGTGCCATTCAAGTTTGTACACATAATATCATTTCCATCAACAGCCTCCCTAACTACACGTAGTTCATCCCTCACCTAAGTGATTCTAGTAAGGTAATATAGAACATTTCCATATTTGGTCATTTTGATGCTTTTAAGTTTCTCTCTCAAAACCATCTTCCTATTCTCATTGGAACTATGATAAAGTATAGTTAAGGAATTCCACATGTAATAAGAATTGTCCTTATTGGTCACATGTAGAATCACATGGTCCTTAATTGCATCAAGAATAATTCTCTTATCCTTGATATTCTTTTTCTCATAGGATACTTTTGTTGTTGCATTTGTAGGAACCACCACATGATTTTCTTGAGTGGTGTTCACAATGCCCACAATTCACACTCATACAGAAGTAGAACAATCCTTTCTTTCCACATATTTAAATTATAAACCCTATCCAATCTATACTCAACCCTCAACCTTGTATCCATGGCCTTCACATTGAAAAGCATGTCCAAAAATATGATTGGTGAATGAAAAAACAGTCTCTCTCTGCAAGTCTGAAAATCTACTTGGGGTATTCTACTCTAGTATTTAAGAAAGCCCTAATAGCATGTAAAAATTATTTACCCAAACTCAGTCTCAAGTCACAATGAACTTTATTGCTTAATTCTCAAATCCATATTTAATTTGATTGCCGAAAATTAAGTTTCTCTCATAAACAAAATTCACAACTTGAAAAACATGAAGTAATTACCAGCTCCTGGGAAAAAATTAAATGCACACATTGAAAATTAAATATACAAAGATTTTTGGTAAAAATACCTAGGAAAAACCCATGAGGGATATCATTTTTATTTTCTTTCAACGAATTTGTAAAACAATATAAAAGAAAGCAATTAAATAACAACTTATCACAATGGCTGAAGACAACACTGAGCTTCAAAAATAGTGACCTAACTATGTTGAACTTCACATTGAAATTTTCAGTATAATGACTGCTTCACATGGCATGTGATCCTCCTTGAAATGTGTGCACTGCATAGTCTTCTATCTCAATTATTTCCCTCTTCTACAACAATTAAATGCATTCAAAAATATTGTCCTTCTCATAATAGAAATGCCCATCCCTCTACTACATAATATCATTGTATGGACCGTTGCATTTATTATAGTACAACCTCATTAATTGTTTCTAGCATATCCTCAATTTTTCATCAAACCACCTTGGAATTCATGTTGTTGTTCTGGTATTTGAATTGCATGCAACCACTTAGAAAATTATGCCTCTTTCATGTTGTTTGATTTTCCTAGAAAACCATGTCTCTCTCTCTTGCACTCAACCTCCTCTTCAAATACCATGAAGAATGAATGTGCATCTTCCATTTATTTTCCTTATTGATCATTCAATGAGGGTAGATGAACCAAATCATGATCCAAGGGACTATATTGAATCTTGAGACTTCTAATAAATGGTTGAGAGAAATTTGTTTTTTCTTAACATAAAAAAATTTACTCACATCTTATTAAATAATTAAAAAGCCACTTTATATCTCGTAATGTGAAACTCAACTTCATATCACATGAAATTAATTCCAAGGGCCATGTTACTTTTTCCCTTTTTATGACTAGGCCCTGAGTCACCTAGGGAACACTTCTCCAACTTACAAATTTCAACAATAACCGCCCTTCAATATCTCCCAAACTTTATTAAATATTTTGAGATATACATGTGGATTCCCAACACAAACATAACCCTTTCTTGTTATGGTGTCACAATAATCTTATGTCAAAATGACTTTGGTTTATTCCCTTTCCAATCTAGTTTACCAAGTAAAAATGCAAAAAATTCATTCGCAATTTGTTGTTTCATAGATGTTTAAAAACTAACCTAAAAAATACTAAGGCAATGTTCAAATAATTCTCAAAACCATGGGAGTATAAAATAAACCTTTGTATTTGTAACAATGTCTAGATTTTTTTAGCAATGATTTGTTTTCTAATGATATTTTATGAATTGCACGTAACAAGGATCCATTCATATCAAATAAAATCGACCCTTTATTTTATAATATTACACCTACAAACAAAGAATACAAGATACAAAATTATTAATATTGGTCTTTTACATTTCAAAATGATGTATAGTCATTACAAATATAATATGCTATTTTCCAAAAACTTCACCACTTACATAGTTCCATTTATATTACTTTTTGTGAGCCAATAAGCAATTTCCAAAACAAATATCATTTTCATAAAAATACAAAAATAATAATAATATTTTTATCTTTTTGAAATAAACCATTAAATGTTCAATTTAATTGCAGTATAAATTATTTGTCCTCATTATTGTCTTCTAAATTCGAATGTTTTCAACATATGCTTCACATTTTGAAGAGGCCATTGGTGATTCAAAAATAAACACAACAATGTTTTTGTATTTCTATTTCTTTCATATGAACCACCAAATGTCCAATTTGATGTCATATTCAAACATTTATTTTTGATATTGTATTTTGAAAGGTATTAAGCTTCATCTATAAACAATACATTTGATTTTTTATATCTATCCCTAGATTGGACAAATACATTTTTTGATAGTTTCTTCTAAATATACAATTTTGCACCAATATATGTGTATCATTAGCGAATGGTAAAAATTATGTATACATTGCTAGCGACCTCAAATAAATAACAATTGTTTGTTCTTCAACCATTCAAATTTACTCCTAAAGTTTTTTATTTTTGTGATATCTAAATAAGCAAACCACCGCCAAACAACAAAACAGTGCCAAATTTCTCTCGTGCAACATTAACAATATCAAGAATAAACATATGCACATAATAATGGTAATACTTATGCATAGAATTAGGTTGTTTGTAGTCTAGTATTTTTCTGACAAATACTCAAACTCCAAATAGAAATCCCGCTATTCACAACACTAGTAATTAATTTTGAGATAATGTTTGTACTACATGCAAAAACCATAACTAGATATTATTTTTCCAAGAAGAAATAATCTTTATATTCCTAAGATGAATATACATGTTTCTCGACAAAAAAATTAGAAAATTTGGATAATCCAACAACCACTACAACTACTTAACAACCATGTCCATCTTTTAGCTAACTCCAACTATTTTAAAATCAACTAATCAATATTCGTGGACCATCATACATAAAGAGAAGATGCAGTTCCTTGAACTAGATTCCCATCAAATTTACATGACCTGTATATACTATTTATACATAAGTACTGATTATAACTAAAAAACTATAGACAAAACTACATGGATTTGCTCTCTGCATTATCAAGGAACTCATAGAGACCAAAGGAAATGATAGGAAGGGGCAATGCATCTTCTTTGGAGTTTAGTTCTTTGTAGATGTGGTAGAATGAAATCCACTCAAAATTTTGAAATGCCTTAGAGGTGTTGTGCAACAAGGGATTAAGTCTCACATCAGTCACCATGACCTTGTGTTGGGCCTAGTTGATCACAAGATTGGAGTCTCCTAGAATTTGAAGCTTTGTAATGCCTATTTTGAAGCAACCTCCAACAAAGTATGAAGGGAAATAAACTAAAATTTATTGTTTGTGCCTCTACCTCAACCATAATAAACTTGGATAAAATTATTTTTCTTCAAGAATAGAACCATGCAAACCACACATACACTCAAATGACCATGGTTGGCTCCGTCAAATTAACCCTAATGAAGATTCGAGTTTAACTCTATCATTGTAAGGACCCTCTCAACATCCTTGATTTCTATTTATGCATTTATTTATCTATCCTTGTTTTATATTTTTAACAAGTAACTCTATTTGCATTTATTTCCACGCTCATGGCCAACCTCCATTTTTTGTCTAAGGATACAAATATCCTTATAAGTTTTGAATCCTTGTGAAGCGGGATATTCATCTCTTCTTTATGAGGAAATTGATACTTAGCATTCAGATTTTATGTTGAGTACGAACTCACATTCAAAGCATACAATACCTAGACATAAAGAGCATAAAATGCACATAAATTGAAAATATAAGTTTTCATAAGTAACTTAAATAAGGAATTTTTCAGAAATGAAAATACATTCTCAATTGAAATACTTGATTATCCCATGTGATATGTCCTTTGTTCTTATTCAAACCAACTCCTATAGAAGCTCCAACTCAAATGATGTCCCAAATTGGGTTAACCACCCAACCAATTGGGAGCAGGCTCTCAAACTCTCCAGCCGTAAAAACCCTTGTGGTTTTTCTAGCCCCCTTACCCAAAACTCCAAAAACAATATGCATAGATGCACTCTTTTTGTAAAAAAATGTTTAAAACTATGAATCCAACTTATGTGTCCCCGTCACATAACCCCTAAATCTTATTTCCCCTTCCTTTTTCTCCCTCAATTACCTTTTCCACACTTATATTTATCTTCTTTCCCTTTTTACTTCATTACCTCCCCATTTGGGGAGGAGCGCTTCCCCCTTCTAAGATTATTATGATAAGTTAAAATAATAATAAAAATATTATCTTGGAATAAAAGAAAATCCAATCTCTATATGAAATTGCTAAAACATTATTGTTTTCTTTACCCCTAATTAATAATACAATAACACTTGGAAGCATACAATAATAACACTTACAAGCATAGGATTTTTACTTTATGTTTACTAATAGTAATAGTACAAATTAAAACACTTGAAATGGATAAGCTCTAAATAATTATTTGTGTTTAATTAATATAATCAATATTAATACTTTGTTATTAGTTTAATCATATTAATTAAATATATAATTCTCTCACTAATGTTTATTGTTTCCAATCCACACAAGAAAAAACAAAAATGTATAGTTAATTAATATGTATACTAGCGCAATTTGTCAGAGGTGTGGGTATGCAACGAGCATACACATACTTCGTATGCATGCTAATAGAGAGTTTGAATGGGGAATTATATGCGTAGAAGGAAATGTGGGATTCTTTATTTTAAGACCAATTATAAACTCTTTTGAAACTTTTGGAATGATACATGCAATCACTTCTAGGGGGATATTTTTATTTTTAAAATGATTAAATTATGAGCCCACCAAATGGAAGAGACCAAAAAACTAGCTATTCATACAAACCTCTTTACAACTTTGTCTTCCTACAAACTTTGCACATAGTCTTCTAAACCTAGTATGGACCATGAAGAGAAACGATTAAGCTCGCGTTCAACAATCCTTGAAACTTGGATTCCATAAATAAAATGGATGAAACTGTGAGAGGAAGTTTCCTTGTTACATTACAAAAAACACACTAGCTAGGCCCAACCCAACCATGCTTACGTCCCACTCCCTAGGTTAAAATATCAGTGTTCAAGGTAAGCCAGAGGGTGTTTCTTTATTTAAGAGGGGAGTGTAATTTCAACAAAAGGATCCACCACCATTTTTTATCTCACAAGAATTAATTTTCCATCCAATATTTATAACCAAGCTTGGATATGAAATCACCAAAATTTGGATTTTTAGACCAACAAATATTATTTGGTTCCTTGGTTGCAAAAAAAAAAATGGACACAAAAAGATCGATGTAATTGTTCCACTCTTCATATTTCGCATCGTTCAGACTCAAAGAGTCTGGGGACCTCCAACCATATCTACCTCTAAGCTAAGGAACCTAAGCTTTGGCATCGATTAAATAGAAAATATTTAAGGAATGAATAGATTGGCGGAGAGAGGCAGATATGCGAAAATCCTCCCCCATCCCTAGCCAAGGATCTTCACCAATATGCATTGATCGACCATAACCAATTTTCCAAATTGTCCAATGACCAACTAGGGGGGAGGATAAATATAAATCTTTCCAAACAATAGACCCTTTGGATAACTTAGAGGTCCAATGAAACCAATATTCAATAGAGATTCCTCTAAAATAATTAGATTTAAGGACCTTTCCCCAAAGAGAACTTCTCTTGACTAGGCACCATAATCTCCTTGCAACAAGGGACCAAGAAAATATTGGTATATTTTTTTATGCCCCATCCACTGAGCTCCTCACAGAGTGCCACCTTGTCCCATTTTGACTAATAGAACAACTCTTGTATGCCTCTATTCTGACAATAATAATTGAAAACTTGACTTTCTTATTTTTCTTAGAATACCTTTCGGAATTGAAGCGATAGAGGTCCAAAATATATGAATGCTCTCGATGATCGATTTTAATAGCACCAATATTCCTCTCTTGAGATAAATCAATTGACGCAAACCACTATTCTCTGGTCCACAATATTAACAATCCATAACCAATCATAATATTTGTATGAATCGGGTTTGAGCTAAAATCCCAAATAGTTAAACCCATTTTCTAATTCCTTCATCTAAAAGAGGAAAATACTTTTGCAAAACATGAGGACATTTGTTGATAATGCATTGTGATAGATGCAAGATTTGTCAAAAATCACCTGCATAACTATAGCTTTGTAATGAATCTCAAGATCAAATTTTAGAGCCAGGTAAATCCAATTCAAATACCAAATAAAAACACAGAACATTATGAACAAATAGAAGATATGAAGTTGTTTCCTAAGAAGAGAATCTAATACCTTTGATAGGTTCATTTCTCATGGAATCCTTTACAAGTTTATTGTTTTTTTATACTATAATTAGGAAAAAATATGGGAGAAAATGATACACTTAATTTAAGCTTAACATTGATAAAAAAAAACTAGAGGGGGGTGGGGGGCGCGGGCGGGCATTGATGAGAACCACAAACAAAACTAACTCTATGCACACAAATCTCCAATTCACCATGGGGAGGGCCATACCCATATTGATGCGAACCAAGAAAAGGAATGTCCAAATTACACAATTGTAGGCCTTGGACAAATATAAATTAAGGATGGCATCAATAAACTTTTGTTGTTTTACTACGTGCAATAATTCGTGAGATACCATAGCAGCACCATGAATTTTCCTTTGCTTGAGGAAGACAAATTACTCATCTAAGATTATTTCACTAAGAAAATGATTTTATCTCTTGGTAATCACTTTGACAATCAGTTTGTAAATCACGTTACAACAAGAAATAGGACTAGAGTCTCCAAAGGATCTTTCATCCTGCTTTTTGGGAAGTAGTGTGATAAACGTGGAATTAAATGATCCCAGCATTCTACCTGATGCTTGGGACTCTTAGACCATATTTAGTAGGTCATCCTTATTGAGGTCATAGAATCCCATGGAAATTTCAACTATGAGTTTGTTATGTTGGACACAATAGCCACATTGAGAGGGGGGGTGAATTGATGTGAGAAATTATAAAAATTTTACCTTCTTTTAATCAATCAGAGTATATCAATCATTATGTCATCAATTTCATAATCAAATTCATCATGAGTCATAAGCACAATATCACATCGAAAGAGACACAAGAATATATGGAATTTTGATCTTTATTTATTGTACATGGAAGACAACAATATTCTCGATTACAATCAACACTAGCTGATGAAAAGAGCACCAAGTCTCATAACATGACCTAGCCTAGTTTTCTTAGCTCCAACTAATAAGGGTATAAGGAGTACAATCCTCAAGTGCAAGATTCTTCTTGAAAGCAATCATATGGATATGATCCACAACCAACCTATGTTATGCACATCAATCTCTACTCATCACTCTATTGGTAAACACTACTCATCAATATCAACTTGTCACTCTGTTGGTCAAGATTTCTCATCAATATCTGGTTAATCTTCTCATCAATCAATCGTCAATATTGTCAGTCTTCTGCTCATCACCACTGCAACACTGCCACTCATCGCAGTTGCTCATCATTGTAGCTCAAGCATCTCTGCACATCAACTTTGCTCATCACTAATGGCCATTATTTTTTTCTCATTCATACTGTTGGTCAAGCTATCCAATCTACTCATGTACACATCATTGTACACCTCATAGGGTATGCATCATCGTCATAGGATATGCATCCCCATCATCAAATACACATCATCATCATATCATTGTGCATCGTTTATGCATCATCATCATCAAGTATACATCATAGTGCATAGGAGAGCATCATCACACTATGGTATGCATGTACATCATATTGTATAGGAGTGCATCAACATCATAGATGGTACATCATTATCACATGCATTATCATCATAAAGTGTATCATATCATAGCATAAAGGTATGCAACATCATCATCATAGCCTCCATAATGACTCCAAATATATATACCATTATGCAGGCTCACATACTAAGATCAAAGATGAATTTTATCCATGAGAGACATGCCATCACAAAAGAAACCTAAAAACATGAACCATACCTTTTCTAAGATCACAATATGAAGAAACTGTAGAAAAACCAAAATAATATCTAGATCATGTCACCACATATCCCTCGTAACAATATTTCCAACAAGCCAATAATTTTGTAATTATGATTTTGTATGAGAACGTTATGCCAATTTTAGTGAAGTTGCCCAGAAATGTCTCCTTCACAAAGTTTCACACTTTTCTCCAAGAGTTGTGGATATACAGAGAAAATTGATGATGAACAAATCAAATGTTTGATATTCTATTTATATAGGTTGTGGAGGAAAGTTAGTACCTCAAACCGGGCCAACATTCAATTCAAAATTACAAATAAGTAAATTCTCTTTTGTTTTGTGGGCTGACCCAAAAAGGTGGGGTGTACCAACTTCAAAAATTCATATCTATTCAATCGTAAGGAGTTAGAAGATTCTTCACATATCAACAAAAATGGATTCATGAGGACTATCTCCCTATGATGGGTTTATTTGTAAATTCTTAGTTTAATACCCTTAAATTCTTCAATATGTTTAGGATGTCAAAGAACCCACACATGAGGATGTCAAAGGCCATACCACCGACTAGAAGAGTTTAAAAGTATTCTTCAACATACTAAGGCACTTCCATGGGCTCTACCTCCATCTACATCCCAATAGCCATATAACCACAAAGAGAGCCATACATTACCATCAACAAGCTACCAAGTGTGTGGGTTCAATACCCAAGGAACCACATGCAAGGGTTTCAAGGACTTTTTCAAAGATATCATATAATATTTACACAAGATGCTTTCCATGGAATTCAATCCCATCACATTGGAGTCCATTGCCAAGTGATGAGGCCATCATGACCAAATATCCCATCATATCAAATGCTCCAACAATCATGGGATTACAAACCACCGTATAGATGGATTCCAAGACCTAAATCATTTCCAAATGCACCATCAATGATCATATACTGTCCAAGGGTCATCATGCTACCATTTATGTGGGTGCAAAACCTTCTCATGCACAATGACAATCTCCAAGGGTTCCATGACCCAAAAAAGGGCTACATGAGCATTAAGATCTTCATCAAGGGTTCCAAGTGTTGATCAAGTCATTAATGACCACGTCATCCCCTTTAAAGATTAGTAAGCCATAAAATGTGGGTCCAAGGGATTCTACAAGGCTTATTCATCAAGAAAGGTTCTTCATAGGCTTCTTCAACCACCTCAACCATACCAATATACCTCCAAGGGTCAAGATCCATCATGACATCACTTGTGGGATCGCTAGACCTTCTCCTGGGGTACCATGACACCATCAGAGCATGAATGACGATAGAATGGGCCATTAATGCTTCTCCAACCCATATAGGGATTCACCATCATCCACAAAGGCTTCAATACCATCTATAGGGTATTCAACACCATCATCAGACTCTTCAGAATCTTCAACAAGGTGGTGGTTTCAAGATCCAGCCTTGTGGGTACAGGGACCTTGTCAACTGGGTACAAGGTGCTTCAAGGCACAAACCCACTCTGTAATGGGTCTAAGGAACTACATGTGGGGATTGGTGGAATCAATGAAAACCTATGGGGACACTACAAGTCCATGTTGGTAGCAATGATAATTTCATCAACATGTCTGACCCTAGGATATTCCCTTTCTGCATCGAGGAGATATACACTTGTATGTATTCTTTAGAAACCTCTTTGCAGAGGCCACTATTCATTTTGTCATAGAAGACATGAGGAAACTTGGACACCATTTGCATGATTTTATGCATGGGGAATCCGTTAGGTTCCTGAAATAATGAATGAAAATGTTAGACACCATCCTCTGCCTTAGCCTAGAAGGAGCTAATCAGTTGACCAAATTCATCCTAGATATCCCAAATAATGTGTAAGTTTTTGCGAAAAAATTGTGGAATGATGGAAAAAATTTGTATTTTTATCTCTAGCACTAAGGCATAGTGATTTACTTCTTAATCACCAAGATTGTTCCTCCTTTTCTACAATCTCACATCTAACTACATCAAATTCTCTAAGTTGAGAGAGAGGGACTTCATCAAAATAAGAATAAATTTAGTAATATTGACCTCTAGCTTGAATTGAGTCACCTCCGAGAAGGATTTAAGCTACTTTTTCATAGCTTGTTTAACTGTAAAATGTTTTTTGCAAATTGCTCCATGAAAGAAGAATCAGAGGAAGATGATATATGAACCCAATTATTGGCCACTATGGCGCAAAATTATTCCTCTTCCAACCAAATGGGATTGAACTTGAACGGATCCAGCTTTGACTTCCCTCCATTAGACTTAGAAAGGTGAATGGGTCGATGATTTAACAACCCTCCTTTACATACCCAAGTCTTCCACAAGAAATTTCCATCCAGTAAAGATTACGAGACTAAGAATCTATCTAGGTGTTTAATAGCAAACTCTTCATTAGTATGAAAATAACTCTATGTAGGAACTAATTTGATGGGTTCCAAATCAACTAGATGATGCTTCTCCAAAAATGACACAAAAATCCCCCTTGTGGATCCACCCTAGGATTGGAACTCCGTATTTCTCTCAGGGGGGTTGCAAAGTTTAAATCCCCCCTACCACGGTGTATGGATTATTGAAAACTCCAACTTCATCTATAGTTTTCCAAAACCAAAATTTTATTTGCATATTGTCTGTAGATGTTAATGACGTTTAGACTGCAACAAAAATCCTTGGGATCTAGAGTTACACTGATGACGGAGTAAAAAACCATAACCATAAATATCTACAACAAGATAATATATAAGTCAATAAAATAAAGAAGTTATTCATCATGAATATGTAATTAAAGCAAAGTGTTACTAGACATGATCAATACATCACCAAAATAAAAATAAACCAACAACATATATAAATCATTAAACTAAAAATATTTATTCATAATGAAGTGATACAACAAAATATATAATTAATGAAATTAACATTTTGTTTGATTAAAAAGTATTACATATTTTTTTTCAATCTTGAAAGAGAAGTATTACATATTTTTTTCAATCTTGAAAGAGACAATAAAGCTGCTTACATCAAATGTTGGATTTATTTTAGAGAAATACTATCAAAGTCCAAGAGATTATTCTCATGTTTGGAGAATCTATTGTGAGGCTTCTCTACAATACAATTTTCAAAAAACTTTGTTTACACTTTATCATTTTCCAAAACAACCATTTTTATGTTATTGTTAGGTAATTCACACTCAAATTCATTTCACAATATTTGTAAGTTTTTGATGTGATAACATTTCTTGTTTTTAGCATGTTTATTTTTAAAAATAAAAACAAAAATCATTTTTAATAATTTTTGGTTGGTCTAACAAATTTTTTAAATAAATCCCTTTCATCAATATCACTTTTAGTTTACCAAATTCTAACTTTGAATTTTGAAGAAATATTGGCAAAAAAAAATCTAATTCACTTTGAATTTTTGAAAAAATAATTGCAAGAAATCTAATTCATTTAATAGTGTATATGATAATTTTGAGTTATTATGACTTTGAGATATTTTATTTTTGGAAACTTTATGTTTTAGTAAAAAAAGTTCCAATTATATTACCAATAAAACTTTCTTATGTAAATCCACATAAAGAAAAAGTATATGTTATATATTACAGAAATTTTTGTAACAAAACTTTCTTATGTAAATCCACATAAAGAAAAAGTGTATGTTATATATTACAGAAATTTTTGTATACATATTCCAAATGGCTTACACTGAATTATTACGTTCGCCACCTATCAATGATTTTGTAAAAGAGGATTAATGATCAACTAAACTATCATATTTGGAAGATGGTCGCATACTACTAATGGAGTTGGGTCTGTATGTCGTGTCACTAATCTGTCCTGGAATTGGAAAACTAAGTGTTTACAAATTTTTTATGGTTTTTTTTTGACAAGTTTTAAAGAATAAGATGTGAATAAAAAATTCCTATATAAAATTTATGAAAATGAATTTAAGATTAATTGAAGTATTGATTAATTTATCTTTAATTGTTAGTTTAATTAGGAAGACATGTTTAATATTGTTTTCCTTTTGTTGGAGATTAAGAATTTGATCCTTAAGTTTTTTGAGGGAAGTATTGGTAGATTTCCTAATTAATTTTTTCTTGAAAAAAAAAGTTAACTTATTTTTAACCATCAATATTGTTTAAACAACCTTATAATAATTATATAGAGTATGGATAATTAAATTTAATTTTTAAAATCATAGTACATTGAAACACACTTTTTAATTAAATCAAATAATGCAAATGAGAAGAGTAAATCAAGTAGTGTAACCATCTCTCTGGAAAATTTGTAATGGTTGTCTTTGCTTCAAAGCTCAGAATATCAAGCAACTCTAACTTTTTTTATCTTTACAAAAAGTAATGTAAACAACAATTCCATTGATTTAGATTATTTGGAATGCGTGGGTTATTTTTTTTTGATAAATTATTAATTTTAAGAGGTTTAGATATGTATACATAGTGGGATTAATGATGAAGAACATATGTTTCTTTAAAGATTATAAGTTCAAATTTGGAAGTAGGATATACATATCTTAATAGAATTTTATGATTACATGGCTAAATTTAAAAAGATTTCTTGCTCATAAACAAAAGTCTTAAAAAGAAAAATTACATAACTGGGTGATTGATGTCAGACACACCATAACTGGGTGATGTTGCTATTGAAAAAGAAATTAGAAAACGATGTTTCTAGGGATTGAACCCAGGTCACCGGTGTGAAAGGTAGAAATACATACCACTATACTACAAAGACAAAAGCTATAAATTGAGCGGAAGGATTCCTTCCTCAAAGATGTATAGTGAATCATGTAATGCTTATAACAGATGCGAAAACTGCCAGGGACAGAATGGCCGATCACAAATGGTAAAAGTGCGAAATAATTTTGATATTGAAAGAAATCGAACCTGAGTCTACACGGTGGCTAGAAATCACCCTTCAATTAATACAACATGAGTGAGGGGTATTTAATCTATGAAATTCGCTTAGGGATTGGAGATGTCTCCACCAATTTTGCAAAGCACAAGCACTCATGAGTATGTCATTAGAGAGACTTGAGCCCTGGTGGGGCCAATACAATAGCTTGTTTTCACTAACTTAACAAAGCTAACAAGCCATTGCTTACACCACTAAGAAAAATGTTTAAAGATATGCTAAGCATTCTTCTCTTAGCATAGAGTTAATGCTTCTAAAATCGTGTGGAATATGACCCTTATATCAAGAAGTATATGAAACCAAGACTTTTCATTAGTCTCTAATTCCTACGTCTCCCTTGTTAACATTGTGGCATAGTTTCTAGGAACCTACACATTCAAGAGTGGAAATTATTTGAATTATCTATGCCACTGATATGAGAAATAAATGTTTTTAATATCAAAATTTCAAATCTTTTCAATGATAAGATATGTTATAGATGACATAAAACAATACCAACATAACCTCACTTCAATGTGACTACAACATAGATATTTTACCAATAGTTTAAGAAAATTACCTCACAACTCTATCGTTAAACATATAATCTACCATGATTTAAAATTGAAATGCTTTTGTTTCCAGTTGTGACATGATGTTGTCATTTAAATCTTTTGTTTGTTATCCATACACACAATTAGTTACTTGTACTTAGGGTTTCAATTATGATTAGAGTTTTTGGTTGATAATTATTTTAAGGCCTTTTTTCCTATTGATTTCTGATTTCTGGTGTATAAGCATTTGTCATTTTCCACTTACTCTTGGTTTCCTTGGATTTTCCTTATTCTCTAGTAGGTTGATATACAATCATTTTTCCTTGTTATTTTATGTTGCTATATGGGATACTTTTTGTTGTGGTTTTAATAATTTTGTTGACCCCTTCTTTTAAAGAGAAAGAACAAGGTGCAATTTAACTTGACGATGTGGTCCATGCATGCTTTTCCTTTCATTTGTGGGTTAAGGATTTGGTGGTTCAAGTCATTAACAAAATGGCACTAGGTCCACAAAGAGCACTACAACATAAGAGAACTATTTTGAGGATTCTACTTTTGTATTGTAGGTTGTATAAAGGAAAGGTAACTCGAGTAGATGATGACATACAATGAGGATGTGATTCCTCAACCCAAGGAGAAGAAATGGTTGAGCTTAGGTAATAATGGTGTAATATAAATATTAGAAAGGAGTACATGGAATACAATGAAGGCCATTCTTAGGTAACAATTTGATAGCATAATTACTTTTGGATCCACAACCTACTCAAAGGTTATGCTTATAAATTGTAAATGGAAAGTTTTGGGTATGTTTGTTGTTATGATTGATTTTGTAATATAGTTACTGTTAAGAGTTTTAAGGAATTTATTAATCCTCGTGGATAGTCCATATGTCTTGTTTGCAAATTAGGTTGTTGATATACGATTAGCACCATTAGATTTTGTTGGATCCATGTATTTGTTTTGTTGGAGCATAATGGACCAGTGCAAATATTTAAAATTGCACTCATGTATTAATTTTAAGTGGACGATGCTTATTTATTGTTGGACATACCTTGGATTGTGATGAATGAGATTTCACAGGTTTAGTATTTTTGTGTGCTTAAAAGATTAGATAGTTATAGGTATAAGGGATTACATAATTTTTGATAGAGTAGTTTCAATTGTGCCCTCTATTTTTTTACATGGCTTCATGTTATATTAAGGTTCTTACAATCAAGGAAAATTTTAGAAACACCCAAATTTATGAGCATAATAAATGGGTGAATCTCCATGATGCTTAGGAAAATTTGAAGGCTTGTGTGTGTGTGTATGTAATTTTTTGGTGAATCTTTCATTGAATTATACCAGCATAGATCCATATCCTAGGCTCTATTAAGTGCTGAGAAGGATCAAATCTCCCGAGGTGCAAACCTCTTCTCGAATAGATCCTTGACTGCAATACCTAAGAAGAAGTTTGCACCTCATGAGATTTGATCCCTCTCGATGCTTGAAGTCAAATACTTGTGTGAATACTTACTTTAAATACTTATTAAATGCATTAAATACTTATTGAAGTGAGATATTTTAAATATTTAGCAAAATTGAAATTTCAATCTGACTTGTGATTTTTCAAAACCATAACATGTGATACAAGTGTTTTTTTAAAACTCATGATGTTACATTGTGTCTTGAATTATAAAGAAAACATTACTTTACAATCTTACTTTAAAAATATATGCTTAAATAAAATTTTAAATTGAATTTTGTCAAATTTTCAATTGTCATTAGATTTCTATGATTCAAAATCAATGTTCTATATTATGTTTAAATTTAATGTAAATTAAAACATTATTTTAATATTTTATTAATTCATTCAAATATCTAAATAATAATAACCATTCTTCATCCAAACAATAACTAAAGAAATTATTGCTACCTGATTATGGAATCCAGACGTGGGTTTACTTTATTTTAAGATTTTATTAATTCCTTCAAATATCTAAATAATAATAAAAGAAAATATTGCTACCTAATTATAGAATCCAGCGGTGGGTTTACTTTATTTTAAAATTTTATTAATTCGTTCAAATATATAAATAATAATAACCATTCTTACTTCATCCAAACAATAATCATATTTTAATAGTAAGAAAATATTGCTACCTAATTATGGAATCCAGAAGTGGGATCAAACCATAGACGATTTCTTTGTTCTCTATTCCCAACTCCATTCGCAAAGACATTGGTCTGTAGAGTGGAAGGCTTTCCAGGAGGACTCCCGAGAAATTCGAAGTCAATTTCATCGTGCAAAGATGCGTTTGATGACATCTGAATGAAAAATACCAATGTCAATATATACATTGTGTATGGTAATTTATATCATATATATATCAGTAATAGGGTTGAAGTACTATCTATTCATAGTGGAAGTGACTGTTCCAGCCGAATTTCCAGAGACCATCTTAATTCTCATGCTCACGTTGCCGAAAATGTATTCTTTTTTAATGAAAATCAGAACCTGGTGAAACAAATAGAATTATTATTAAAATCCCCTACCATTCAATGAATATTGGATGTCCATAAAAATGAAAAATTGTACCTGAGGCTTGATCCATAGTGAGCTAAGCTGTTTGGTTGTTATTCGACAATCTAACTTCTCCCCATAAGATTTCAAAATTGTCATTGAATCCAAAAGATTCGACTAAGGATAGAATCAGAATCAGGACTAAAGTTATGTATAATAACTATGGCGAAAATATTCCAAATCCCCCAAAATTTGTGTAGCTCTTCATTGTTGATCTTGGAATGAAGAGGCTGGAGCCTGGATTATCGAAGGTGATTCCTTTTTCCGCGACAGGATACCACGCATCCGACAAAAAAAATATGAGTGCAACGAGTCCACTTCCCTCCATATATATGAACAGATCAAACTGTATCGTGGTACTCGTAACTAATCGAACTCAAGACTTGGAAATTGAAAACAATCAAACTCTAAACTTAGAAGTCAGGACCAATCGATCTGGGAAGTCAGAATATTTCAGCAACTAGAAGTCAGAACCAATAGATCTGGAAGTCAAAACTTTTGAGCAACTGGCATAATCAATCAGGAGATGAGGGAGATCTGGTCATGTTAGTAAGGTGATTTTTCTTTTGTTGCAAAAGTTACAGATTATGGTTACACAAACGTTACAAGATCTCTGTCATACTAGACAAATGTTACACGATTTCCCTCATATTAATACCTGACATAATATAGACAAACGTTATAAGATCTCCACAAACGTTACAACCTCTCCCTCATACTCGACAATATTACTTTTGGCCGACATAATATGGACAAACGTTACATCCACAAACATTACAAGATCTCCCTCATACTGGGCTGTAAAGTGCCTCTCAACACAATAATATTGTAAAATCTTGATGTATCTTTCACTAAATTATAAAATATTGGAAAATACTTCATTGAATTGTAAAACATTGTGAAGTATTGGAATATGTTTTAAAAAGTATAAAACACATGTATAATAATAGAAAAACATGTATTCATTAAACTATAATATAGTCATTTTAAATGTTTTGAAAAATAAATATAATTTCTCCCTCCTCCAAAAAATGATGCAAGCATTAGGGGTTGTATTTATGAGGGTTCTTACCATACACTAAGACATTCATGTATATCCATCTATCAATATTGACCCTAATTCATCATAAAATTCTTACATGTGTTGATCTTGACCATCACTTATGTCAAACTAAGGAGATATTATTCTTTTCTCCGCCACATCTAATATGGATTCTTTTTGACCAAATTATCAACTATGAAAAGTCTCTTTAAGTTCATCATAGGATGTTCCTAATTAGGAGGGCATATGATTATATGCCTGCATAACTCCAAAAGTATAATAATATTGATAGATCACATTCCATGTAAGACTTCCTCTCTAATCATCCATTTATACCAACCATTTCTAATGAAGAGAGGTCACACTTATCCATTATATTTTTGTTGACCTGTAAGAAAATTAAAAGACACATAACTTTGTTAAAAATTATAGGCATAGATTAGGCCCTAGAACTATAAGGAATAAAAACACATATCGAGCATAATTTCATAATTGTCAACTATTAGGTATAAATGAGACCATAGAGGTATAAATGAGACCATAAAAACCTCTAGGAAGTATAAATTTAGAATTGTAAGTTGTAAATTAGATTTTTTAATTATAATATAAATACAATGTGAAATGATGTATCACATTCTTGGCCATGCATATATTGACATGGCCACTAGGTCATATGACATTACATGTGTAGTCAATATAAAAAAATAAGATCACTCAGAAATGAAATATGGAAAAGAAATGCTCTTTAATAATCTACTAGGACCATAAAAAAATTGAATCAATAATGCATTTTGATTTTCCCCAAGTGGAAATTATTCATTTTGGATATGCAATGGTGTTATCAAGTATCTAAATTTAATGAATATGAAGAACGTATTGGTTCAAACAGAAACTCCATAAGGTCAATTTTTAGCTTAAGCTCAAAACACATGATACATCAACATTCATACAAGATTTCAATCACAATATCAATTTTTAATTTAGGTTCAAACACAAGATAATCTCATATCATAAAACTTTAAAAAATTGGTTGACATTTGACTTAATAAATATAAAATTAGCATGTTAGATTCTAAAAGATAGAAGATGTTTAAGTCATGCTACTAAATGAAAGAAAATAAAAAGGATCTTTCCTCAAATCATCAAATATATAAAGAAAATAATAATAGTGATGGAAAAAAATTTGAGTGCCTAGACAATAACCAAATCCATATAATAAGTCATTTGTTTCTCAAATAAACATCATAAAATATGGAAAAAAAATTACGCAACAAAAGTGTTTAACTTTACCCTCTGAATCGATTCTCTAAATCATTGAAACCAATCAAGATACAATAAAGGGTTCATCCACGCATCAAATAAGAATTAGAAGAATTCAAAGGAATACCAAAATATTTGACCAAAATAATCTCAAACTTTCAAACTTGACACAATGTTCCAAATAAAACCAACATGCAACAATTGAAATTTTAAAATTTACCAAGACATTAGAGCTAGACATTAAGGCCGTTTCATGTACTTGAATGAGCCTATTATTACTTAGAGGAAATCATGTTAAATTATTCATGTATCCATTAATACTAGGACAATGCCTATGTGAAAATAGATAGGTCCCAACTTCCTCAAATTCCAAGTTCATTTCTTATCTTAGATTAGAAAGAGGCAATGTAATAGTTGAATATCAAAACATTAATATTCAAATAACTTGCATAAAGAAAATGTATCTATAATTAGTAATGTTATGTCGAAAGTACAAAATATGGAACCTATTTTTCCATAAAATGGAACCTCAAATTGACATATAGTAATCTTGCAACCATGAAGAAATTCCTACCTACTTCAAAAATAAAGGAACAAAAAAGTCAATAAAATAATAAAAGTGACATCGCATATGTTATTCCATTCACTATTTCTTGCACTACCAATGGAACACCTATACCAAAATAAGGGTCCCCTCATTTATAATGGATTAGAAAGAATCTTGGGGTATATCAATTTTTGAATTCTTGTTTTGGTTCTCATTTTCTACATTATGGACATGATCTTCTCTAAATAAACCTTAATTATGAGACTTATGTCAAACGGAGACATTAATATTTGCTCTACCATTTCTAATATATTTTTTTATGACCAAATCATTTACTATAC
Source organism: Pseudotsuga menziesii (assembly GCA_001517045.1). Taxonomy (NCBI): domain Eukaryota; kingdom Viridiplantae; phylum Streptophyta; class Pinopsida; order Pinales; family Pinaceae; genus Pseudotsuga; species Pseudotsuga menziesii. Next base: position 132,582 of record LPNX010766614.1, read on the forward strand.
AAATCTATTTAAATTCATCATTAAATGTTTCAAATTAAAAAGACATAATTTTATCCATAAATAACTCCAAAAGTATAATAAAAATGATATAACTTCAAAAATATAATAATAATGATAAATCACATTCCAAACATAACTTCATCTCTAATAATCCATTTATACCTAAAAAGAACCCATTTTCTATGAAGACAGAGTTATATTTATCCATTATATTTGCGTTGGCTTCTTAAAAATAAAAAATAAAAAACATAACTTTGTTATAAATGATGATCATAGATTAAGACTTAGAACTATAAGACATAAAACACATATACCATACTAAGACTTAGAACTATAAGACATAAAACACATATACCATACCATAACATTTATAGTTATAAATGATGAGGGTAGATTAAGACTTAGAACCATAGGACATAAACACATACCATACATATTTATAACCAAAAAAACCCATTTTCCATGTAGAGAGGTCACATTTATCCGTTATATTTTTGTTCGCTTCTTTAAAAATAAAATAAAAGACACATAACTTTCTTATAATTCTTAGAACTATAAGGCGTAAAAACACATACCAAGCATAATTGCATAGAACCATAAGTTAAAAGTTGTAAATTGGATTTTTAGTTATAAGTTGTAAATTAGATTTTTAATTATGTTCTTTATTGGGAAAATATAGTTTTTGCCAAAGTAGTATTAGTTTATGTTGGTGGAGTACATTTTATCCATTTTCAAAGATAAATGTAATTTTGAAATTATTTTATTAGTGATTTTTCTTAAATTAGATTGGTTGGTATGGTTCTTCTCAATTTCTTAAAATGATGCCTAAGCCGTGTTATCACTGAAATCAATGTAGCTCTTCATAATTTTTGTTTAGGAAGCTCATTAGTAAGCTGAAAATGTAGTTGTTAATGGTTTTTACATCTCCCGTAATAATTTTTAATAATTATCAATGCTTCCCTCGTTTGTCTCTTGGGTTGCTATTATGCCACTCATACCAAGATAGCCTGGGTTAGTCATCCAAAGAAAGAGGATCTATATGGCAGAATATATTTATTAATAATCATATTTTTTTTTAACTAGATTTAGATATGCCAAAATATGTTTATTAATCTTCATCTTATTCAAATTTCTTCTGTATTGTTATTGTTGGAATTTAGAAAGTAAAAAAATTAGAATGATAAAATTTGTTAAAAAGTTTTGACCCTCAACTTGATAAAAACTTAAAATGAAAGACATTAAAAACACCAAACCGTCATACATTTTTATTACACAAGAACCATACATTTACATTTGAAATTTCATGCTTACCAACAACATCTTTAATAGTTAAAAATTTTGGTTTAGAAAATCTACTTTTAAATCAATAAAATTAAATAAAAAATTACAGTTTCAAATTATTTTAAAAAGTTAACATTCTTATCCGGAAATCTTGGAAACTATATATAATTTAAAGTTTTAATTTATGAATTTATAAAAAAAAAACCCACATTTCTACAATAAAATTTGTAGAAACTATACTTTGTAAACAAAATAAAGTAACTTTAGAAATTTGAAAAATTAAGTACTTTAGATAAATGTATACATTTAAAATAAATTTATACAATATTAATTTTTAATTTGTATAAATTAAAATTAAGAGTTATTTATTTATTATTGTATCTCTATTATAAGTTATATTTAAACTAAATTTTTTTTAAAGTAATGAAATTAGTTAATGACTTCATATCCAAAAACTTTTGACATCAAGGAAAGTCTAGCATATCACATTTAATTAGATTTTTATATTTTAAAAAAATAAAATTTTGGTATTAATCAAAGTCTAACATATCACATTTAATTAGATTTTTTATATTTTTGAAAATAAAACTTTATGCATAAATCCATTTCAAGCTTGTAAGAAGTGTTTTACAAGTTTAATGAGAAAATAAAAGAAATCTTCTTTGAAGTGTTTTTTATGGTTTCATTTTGCAAAAATCGATTCAAGGCTAGCTATGGACATCCAAGAGTGAAGATACAATTGTTATGACCAAAGTCCATAGAATTTACTAATCAAACTAGGATCATAATAGAATTTCAATTTACTGGCAACTTATCATCAACTTGATAACATAGGTTAGCATTAATTTAAAGTTACCCTTGGTGATTGTAAGAACTACAACCTCTTTGAAAAATTTATAAGTTGAGGATGCTCATGTTGTCACCATAAGAAGAATATAGTGAGATTTAACAAATTAATGCTATTGTAAAATAGTTGTCAAAGAATTTGTTTCACATGCTTTATTTTTCCAAAATAAAACATGTTTTATTTGAACTTGCCGAAAAGGATCTTATCTTTGCTAATAGTTTTTTAGTATTCTCTCTACATATCCCTCCCCTCGCAATAGTAAGTGGCAATGTCGGAGACATTGCCACCTAGTCCCTCTTGTTATAATATAAATGCAATGTGAAATGATTTATCACATTCTTGTCCATGCATATATTGGCATGGCCACTAGGTCACACGACATTACAGGTGTAGTCAATATAAAAATATAGGATCAATCGGAAATGAAATATGCAAAAGCAATCCTCTTTAACAATCTACTAGCACAAAAAGAACATGATATAAAATGCATGTTGGTTTGTCCTAGTGGAAATTATTGATTTTGGACATGCAATAGTTTTATCAAGTTTCCAAATTTAATGACTATGAAGAACATAAATATTGGTTCAAACAAAAATTGTCGCAAGATCAATTTTTAGCTTAAGCTCAAAATACATGATGCATCAACATTCATACCAGATTTCAATCATAATATCAATTTTCAATTTAGGTTCGAAATATAAGATAATATTATATCATAAAAACTTACAAAATTGGTTGACATTTAACTTAATAAAAATAAAATTAGCACATTAGATTCTAAAAGACAAAGATGCTTAAGGCATGCTACAAAGTGAAAGGAAATTAAAGGATATTTCCTCAAATCATCAAATATATAAAGAAAATAATATTAACTATAGAAAAAACATTGAATGCCTAGGGCATAACCAAATCCATATAATAAGCCATTTGTTTCTCAAATAAACACAATAAAATATGGAAAAAAATTACACAACAAAAGTCTTTAAATTTAATTCAAACGCTTTGAATAAATGGTCCAAATCAATGAAACTAATCAAGATACAACAAAGGGATCATCCAAGCATCAAATTAGACTTAGAAGCATTGAAGGGAATTTAACACAATCTTTGAACAAAATAAACCCAAACTTTCAAACTTGGCAAAATGCTCACTATAAAGGCTGGGTACTTTAAGGGACTGTCGAGTACAGAGAGAGTAGGCCTTCATTGTGTTGTGTAGGGAAGTGGAAGAGAGTCACATGGCTACAATGGTTTAATGAGATGCTTTCAATGCTCGGTATTGAGAATATTGGATAAGCATGAGAGAAAACAAGTTTTTCCCTAAGAGAGAATTATACAAGTGTTTCCTTCGCCCCGATGGCCTCATAGACTAGCTTGAGGGTGGTATATACAACTGATACATATGGTTGGGTGGAAATTTCGTCTTACACAACCAATTTCTTAGATCTTCTTCAATTAAAAGATAAGTATTATTTTTTGTATATGAAAGTGCAATGATTATATTTACTTCATGTTATGAATGTGCTTGTTTGTGCATAAGGTGTGTGAAAATATAGTTTTAATTACACTAATATTTATACTTATGCACTTGTGTATTCATTTCTTAGTTTATGTTTCCCATGGGAGGATTGAATTAGTTATGAATTCAAAACTCCCCCTTTTCAAGGTAGCACATCATGGCATTCAAATATGGGTCAAGGCATGGTAATGTGTCTCACTTTTTCCCATTTTGTGGCGATGAAATTTATGAACTAAAAGTATTTGTTTGGAAATCTACAAATCCATCAAGAATTAGAAAATGGTGTAATGAAACAAAACTTTTCATTATGAATGAGCTTTTATATGGTATTTTTTTTAAATTAAAAAAAATTATTTTTATCTTATTTATTTCATTTTATTTAGAGGCCATTTACTATTATTTCAGGCATCTCATAAGTACTCACAAAACCACGACCCCCCATATCTACCTTCATTTACTTTTTTAATTCCAATTTTTTTAACAAGTTTTTTATAGACACTTTTAAGATTGTTGTACATATTTTTTAACTTTATTTTATGATATGTTTTAATTATTATTAAATTATCAATATAAATAATAAGTTTTATGTGTATGTAAAAGCACGACCTAAAAAACTATCATTTCAAGACATCAAAATCAATATTTTTTTATATGAATATGGAAATAATATACAAGTGATTGTTAAAATTATTTTTTTTAATTTTTTAAATCACATTTTTTATTTTTTATAATAAATATTTTAAATAAATTTATAAAAAGCATAAAAAATTTTCTTGCTTCAAAGTGAGACACATTACCATGTTTTTACCCATATATCTTTCTTCTATACAGAGGTTACCAGATAATTAAACTTTGATTACTGAATACCGCCTAAAGGACGAAAAGACATACAAGATAGCCTAGTCACTACATCCCCCCCGAATTCTATTTCAATCTAGATAAATAAACAAACAGTACGATAGGGTTCAACATATCAATTCCATGGGAAGTTCTACCCACTTTGTTTCCTTAGCCTAACCATTAGAAGGGATAATATGAAGTTTACGAAGACGTAATGACTGATGATTCCAACCTTTACTAACTGAAATTCTCAATGTGGTGTCGAGCGCCTATTTACAAAAATTGTTATTTACCCAATTTGATCTCCCCCTCCCAACACTTGTAAGAAGCTATCATGATCCCATGGGGTGAAATTTTGAAACATGAAATTCATAACTACCCTAGACTCATAGAATGATGGATGGGGATGCTTCAAAGAGAAATAATAACTTTGTATGCCTATACCAGGGTCAATCATTAGTGATGGAAATGGGGAGGTAAAATGACCCTTGAACCATTTCATTTAAATTTAATTATTTCTTTCTCAAGTGAGATTGTCACCTTCATTCTCTGACCCTATAGATGTCTAACTAGGCCCAAATACATTATATTTTATTCAACTAGGTTGATGATCTTGAAGTCAGCCATAGTTGGAATACCCATAATGGTTGTTTATTCCCCTTTTAAAAGCCCAAAATGTTCAACAAGCATCTTGTACATTAATTTTAAGTAATCCTTGGCCTCATAAGGTTAGGTATACCCATTTTGACACAAGTTTCATTCAATAAAATGTTGACTTGCTAGACGAAGTCAACTACTACTTGGCGGATAGGGAACCCTTCAATATCAAATTCGACTTGAAAGTCATAAACATCCAGACCTCTTTCACCATGATTCAGTTTGTACAAGCTCTTCATTGCTTTTTGCATTGCCTTCTAATATTCAAAACATTCAATAGTTCTAGTGATTTGGTCATTTATTCTTTTTTCTTTTCCAAGGTTAAGGAATTCATTGAGTACAACATATTTTCCTTCCCATCATGATTTTTTCAAAGTTCTTGAAAATATTCTTCTTTCACGATTTCCCAGATATCCCCAAGGCCCCCTTAAAAATACATTGCTTTTTTTCAAAATTCTTTATAATCTTCTTCTTTCATGATTTCCCAGCTATCCCCAAGGCCTCCTTAAAAATACATTTTAGTTTTCTGGATTTGGGTAATTATCTTTACCTTTTCTACCAAGTTTGATCTAGTTTGTTTAAGTATTAATGTGTCATGTTGCTTCCTTTCCCAATAACATAATTACATTTAGATCTTTTGAATTTAATACTTAATGCTTGGGCACATTTTGCACGATATTAACATTTCTCTTGCTCATTATCTCTTCGAGAATGATTGGGAGATCATTTAGGAAGTGATCTCTTATTTAGCACAAAATTTTAGGTTGGTTATGTCCTTCAAGGTATAGCCTTGGCTAAGATGATCTTCTTTTTAGTGCATGAAGCAATATTTCCTTGTATAACCCCCTCGACCATGGCCTTATTGATTTTTGTATCAACCATGACCATGGTAATAACCTCTTTTTTAATATCCACCATCACCTCGTAGCTTCTATCCACCTCCTTGACCACCTTGTTGTGAATATATGGCTTGGGTGTGGTACATCATTTGATATTTTTATTTGTTCCTATCATGAAGGTTGCATTTGGTTGTATTAAGGGTAGGTTCCTTGCACATATAGTACACCATTTTTGCTTGACATTCTTCATATTGTGGGGGAATCCCTTGCCTATCCATGCTTTAATGACTAGTAATCACATGTAAACTAAGATATATATAGTCAATTGAGTGTAGATTGGGTGGTTGGGAGGAATGTTTGTTATCCTCCTTGCATGGTCTCAAATTCGCTTTATGACACTTCCTCCTTTGAAGTCTTATTGCTTGAATAAATGTATTTCTGATCATACCATACTCATCTCATCTTCGTTCAATCTAAAAGATCCCATTACTATCGATAACGATACACATAAAAGGTGGCATACTGTTAGGTCAGCGTGAATAATTGTGGATAATGTACAAAGAAAAGGTGGCATACTGTTAGGCCACTATGAATAATTGTGGACAATGATAAAAAGAAAAAGTGGAATGTTGTATATTTAGACTCAGGTCGGCTCTCATACGCTTATCGGGTATGTAAGCCACTTGTCATCTGTAAAAAATGGATATGAAATATATGTTTTAAAATTGCACATAGATATAAAAAGCCTGCATATTCTAAGAGATTTTGAAGTGACACCTTCTCATCAAATTGGCCCTGGATGATTTTTAAAACACTGAACACAGCTATAAATTTACATAACAAGCCCTAAATCGTCAAAACATCTATAATCGCCATGAATTTACCTTTGAATCTTTTGAAGTGATCGCTTCTAATCAAATTGACCTGCATGAATTTTTTAAACAAACAACTTTCATTTAAAAAAGGAAATAGAGTAAAACACTGCACTCGTCCATAAATAAAACTAAACGCCGTTGCGAGAATCTGGCTAGGGTCAACAAGGAAATGAAAAATGTTTTAAACGCTGAACCAGCCGGGAATCGAACGCGGATCTGTACAGTGGCAGGATACTATTCTAGCAATAGACCACTGCTGCTTTCATAAGATTAAGTTTGATTTTTTTTTTCTTTAATCATTTATTTGGTTCACATTTATGTGCTCTATAACAATTTTGTTTTACATTTTAATATTTATATAATATTTTTTCAAAGACTTTAATATATAATGCGAGTTTGTGGGCATGGTTCTCGAATCGTCGTTCCTAGTGCAAATAAAAAAACTATATTTTTTCAAAAACTTTAACACAAGCTATATACCAACATATCGTAAATATTTTCCTTTTTACAATTATTTAATATATTTATATGCTTGCTCTTTTGAATGAGGAAGGTCTCTTTAGTAGAACCCATCTATTGTGATGTTTTTATATAGTATTGTGTTGTCTCCGTGTAAGTAGAAGAAGAGGGATTGGCCTAACCATAGATCCAATCTCCATCTTACAGTTACTTGGAAGAATGGAAGACGAAGACGGCCTTGGCCTAACATTGAATTCCTAAATGCCTTAACATCATCAAATTGTTGATTGGATAAGTTAAACCAGATAGAATTTAGTACTTCTACAACATAACCTAAGGCACACTTATTATGAAATCAAAAGAATTATGTAATTAAATTTTAAATACTTAATAAACATTCTTTAATTTTTTGGTAAACAATATGATTATTACCATAAATATTTTTGTACATATAATTCTTACCAGGAATTAAAATATTTGATGCGCTTAATTGATAAATGATGTTCATGTATGATATGATCTTAAAGCATAGTTGTAAAATTGAGTCCTATGTTGGAAGGGATTCATCTTAGTTTAAAATGAAATTGAGTCTTAAAACTCCAAATCTTAACAAAGCTTTACTTAATGGTTTCAATTGTTTGCTTCCATTTGTAGGTAGATTGACCTTCATTGCTTTCAAAGTGACATTTTCAATGCTTATGTCATAGTTTCTCACATTGAAGAACAAGACCTAACGAAATATGCGATATTTACATTCACTTTAGGTTTAAATATTAGGAATATTACCTTCTCGACTCGGCTCATAAATTGATCTAGATGTCCAAACTAGCTTGAAACTATAGCTTTAGTGATGTTGTTTGAGCCTACACTACCCTACTAAATGAGCTAATGGAAAAATTACTAGATATGTCTAACTGATAAAATGGATTTGAATGCTCTGATGAGGTCGAAAATGGTTTAATGAAGTGGTGAGAAGGCTTTGTTGATGCAAATCATGGAAAATATTTGTTGAAGGTAATAATCCACATTGATATGAGATGTCACTATGAATACATGTAAATGGGCATGGAAAGAACTCATAAATGAGTTGTAGAAGAGGAAAAACGTCGAGGAAGGTATCATGTTGTTGTTGTAAAAGTTCCTTCCACAAGTCACAAGACATTTTCTTGACTTGTATTATGTCAATGTCAACTCAAAATTGGGTGGCTCATCTACCAAAGTACCCATATGTTTAACCATCCCAAAAAACATTACGAATACATAATTGAGAGTGCATGATACAACAAACAAGGATCCCTTAGTTCCACACATAAAAAAATATTCATCATGTTGTGTGACATTGGGTGGAACATCATCATGGGGTTGGATCCCATCCTATACCAATAATAATTCTCAAAAAAAAATACTACTCTCTTTTCCACTTCATTATATCTAGTCTTTTCTTCGCATTTTTTTCCCATTTACGCGTTTTATTGGACCTTTTGGGGAAATTACTACTTAATATAAATCAAATCTAGATTGAAAAAGAAAGTGAGACCATTCAAAAAAATTATGCATTATGAAAATCAAATTGTATACTAGGAGAGCTACTTAACTTGTGGTTGGTGAACAACAATAGGCCACAAGTGAAGTGCCACAAACAAATTAAATTTTTTACTTGTTCTCCAAGTGTAGTTATAATCACATTGTTGTCTATGTCATAACTAGTTGTTACCACCCACATCTTCTAGGTAAATGAGTTATTTGCCACAAATTGCCTATTATACATGCATCAACTACCATTTATTTTTCATGTTCTTATTTTTTTATAAATGTTTATTTCTAATAACGATGACCATAAAATCAATCTGTATAGTGCACTTGTCTCATCCTAGTTCAATCTAATATCCATGGAGATAAACCTCCATCCCATATCAAAAGTGGAGGGATTTACATCGATAGGTGTTATTCTTACACCTATCGATGTAAATACTAGCACAACCACCAAGTAAAGTGGCCTATGAATGTCGATAGGTCCAAATAGCCACTTAGTTTTGTGGAGATGGTTGGTTGTTAAACAAAGGATAAACATTAAACTAGTTACCTAATCATTATAGTTATCCATTCATGGCATAACATACACATTAAACTAATTATTAAAAACATAAAACAAATAATATTTAATAAACAAAAAAACAAAATTGATATGAAAAAAACAAAAACTAATATCCACTTAACTCAACCACATTTAAATCTTAATCAAGAGGTATTTAAGCATAAAAAGATATGACGTCCATGAAATGAATCCTAGATGTACACTTGTTACACGCATATATATCTTATTGATTCGCTCAAGGAAGTTCAAAATCTCAGATAATATTTGAACGGCTATTGTTGTAATAACTGTTGAAATATTGTAACTTCAAAGCATATCTAAATGTATTTTATTGATGTACCCCAAGGGAGATGTTATATTCCTCTGTCGGGATTTTATTATTGTAATTGGTCATCATAGAGTCATGAGGTAAAGTCTCCATTGTAAGTCAGGTCAATAGTACCCTAATGAATATAATAAAATATTGCTTTGTGATTTAATGGGGCCACCTTGATTAGGGTAAAAGACAATTGACAAAAAGAGTATAAATAGAGGAGACATGGTTCTCATTTGAACACAGACTCACTCACGTATGTAGTGCATACGAGAGAGAGAGAGACATACAAGGAAGGAGGAGAAGAGTTGTTTTGGGGTTTTATCTTATACATCTTATATAGAGGAAGTTTTGTTGGGTTTTCTCCCCCTTGAGAGTTTCCCAGGACAAATATTGTGTCTATTGTGTGATTCTATTTATTTCAGTGATTCTGCATATGTTATTATTGTGAATTTGTATTAAACACTAATGATACCTAGCTAAGCATATGAAATATTAACAATAGCAAGCATTTATAAAAATATATATATAGAAACGTTATAATTATAAACGTATGATCTTCTTTAATTTCCCTATGTATGGATATATGTGACATAAATGTTATCAAAATTAAAAAGTAATTAAAAAAATTATGTCACATCATAAAATAAAAAATAAAAACCAAATAAAAAGTAATTAAGAAAATAGAAACTATCATATATCCATCTTAAACCCAGATCTTGATAGATGTATCTATGTTTATCATATCAACAAAAAACAAAGGCTATTACATACCGTAGTCCTTTCCAAATTGTTGCAATATAAATTTAGTTCATAGATAAAGATATACAAATGTTGATTTGAAAGATGCACTTACCATTGTTCATTTGTTTATTTCTCTCTCTTGATCGTCTTTCTTGAGTTGGTCATTATTATTGTTGCATTGAATTCAAATTGAATATAATATTTCACAATTTGTGTTCATGTCCATGTTTAAGGGAGGATTTTCCCCTTGTGGTTTTGCCTCTTTCCTTGTTTTGTATGGAGAAGCAGTATGTAAAGGGTGTCTAAGCCTTGTTTCTATGACATATATCACTGATTTATTTCTGATATTTCACATAAGTAGGGATTAAGAGGGGGTTGTATAATAACCACCAACCCATTCCTATGCTTAGGATAAAATAATTAATCTTTTTTATTAATTTCCCAGGTCCTACACTAGTTACTTGGCATCCACTTGCACCATTTGGTCAAAACTTGCCAAAAATTATTTCATGAGAGACTTCATAATATTCTATATAATATTCTAAAAAATATACATATTTCCCAGTTTAGTAAGTGCGCATTCCTGCCTTATCCTGATTTTGACTTCTTTTAAGCATCTTTTAAGGAAAAAGGTGAAAGCTAGTCACATGGCAACTTCCTTGTTTTTCGCACAACTCATCCTCCATATTTTTCTCTCCTAAAAGCATGAGTATATTCAATTTCCATCACTTATCAACTGATACACTTCATTCAGCCAATTCGTCACCTCCTTGCTTGGTTTGGAATGTGTTTTATCCACATAGGGGGGATTTTTAACTTTTAGTCAGCATGCTTTTCTAAGGATTCAACTTGCCCCATTAGGAATTCAAATATCTGATGTAATGATATATTTGGAAACATATTACTCTGATATGCTTTTTTTATGTAAAATTAATCAATGCAAGTTTTTGAGTTATGCACCAATTTCATTCTCCAATTTTAGTGGATCTATGCATGTTTTTTCAAGGAATTTTGTAAGTTCAATTGATCTAAACTTGGGCTAAATTTTCATAGCGCCTTCATAAAAAAATCTGCATTTAATGGTTTTATTCAAACACTCCACATGGAATTGAAAATATACATGGTAAGAAAAGTGATGCTAGACATCACGAGTCTAAAGTCTAACCACAATGGAGCAATTCAGGTTACCCACTATGGCAGCTAACATCACTTTGTTCTAGGAAGGACAATTCTAAAGAACCCTAAGAGATGACGTCTTGTAAAGAGTCTGGTCCAAATCCTCAATGATGGAATAATGTTGGGTGGATTGGGAATTAGGATTGTGCCCTGAATACTTTAATACCCCTTTTGGTATGCATGGTATAGCTTCAGGCTTATCAATATGCAAAGGAATTTTTGGAGGTTTAGGATATTTACCCATGTTGGGTTGTGACAGACCATAGTCTCATGAATGATTCACAACATTGGAAGTTGACATTCTTTTGATACAACTATGACAAGATTCAATAGCTGGCAAGTTTTGATTCCCACCATCACTTCTTGTGGTTGAGGTCCTCATATCCATATTTTTTATTATGAGGAATAGGATCGATCAACACAAGTGGGATTTGTGCGATGAAATTCGAGGCATCCTCAATTTGAGGGAACAAGTAGGTGATATGGTCTCCCCCACACAACTTTCAAGGTAATTTGACCTTCCACTTAGGTTTCTTATGCCCCCAGTATTATCATCGTCCTTGTCATCATTTTTATTCTCCTTCTGATCACCACCGTGTTTGTTAGTTCTTCCCTTATTTCTATTATGTATGGGTTGTTGGTTACCCTTCTAGTTCAATGAATGCACAGAAAGTGCATTCACCGATTGGGTGGGAGTAGACGAGGTCGTAGTCTATCTAGTCGTGGAATAATTAACTGGCAATTTTTTCATTTGAGTTGTATTTTGGTCCATGAATTTTGTACTTGTGGAGCCAACAATTCCATCGGCATGCATCCCAGGTTTGAACTTAGGATCAATGTTCGATTGTAGTGCATCTAGGATAATATCATAATGAAGGCCATACTGACCGTAAATCAAGTCTAACTATTGATATCTAAAGATAACATGCTGTTCTATAGTCACTTTGGAAGTTGAAACATCCTCCATCATATAAGGTAATAAAGAGTTCAGGAACCATTCCAATAAAAATTCAAGTGGAATGTTGGCCTTGATCAATTGCTTTCATCTACCACACTCTTGAATGTAATCAGAGACACATGTGGTTCAGTGAATTCGAAGAGCACCATAGGTGGAATGTAGTCACATGATCACTAGGGTCCTCACCATTATTTTCCTCAAAATTTGGAATATCTTAAGGAAGTTTTTGAGAACGATTGGCCACAACAGATCATGACATAGTGTGTCATTGGTATTTTTTGATAGGCCAGGCAGATTCAAAGTGGCTAAAAAGGGGTGGTTAGTTTGTGACATTTGGTTCCATGCTCCATGGAAGGGTTGGTTCACATAAGGATGATTCAGATAAATGCCATGGCCTTGAGTAGTAATATAGTAGCCACCTCCCATATGTCCCATATAAGGATACACAAGAATTTAGTATTGAGGTATTCCCTAAGAAGGAGGAACCCTATAACCATAGTTATATGACTGATAAACTAGTTGATCCCTAGATATATCGGGAGGTAGCTAACCTCAAAAAACAATTGTTCCAACTAATGAGGAAACAAGATAGTTAGATGGATCATATCTTCCTAAGGGACAATGCGATACATAGGGAGGACATGTCATAAGAAAGGCATTTGAAGGAATCAATGTAGTGGATTTTGGGACATAATACGGAATGTAAGTTGTAGACCCAACGCTCACATATCCACTACCACCTATTAGTTTTTCTATTCTAATTCAAATTGATTAGGATCTTTATCTGAAATAGTAACAAGAACAACAATTTACATAACATAGAGAATATACACAAGACACAAGGATTTTCCTAGGGTAAACCAGAAAAGAGAAAACCCAACAAAATTATTCATAATAGTTCTATAAATAAGACAATATCACAAGATGGGAAAACCCAAGAATAAGAAGTCTTATACATCTCTCTAACTCTCCTCCTTTTCCTCTCTCTCACCTCATGCAAACTTGAGTGAGCGAGTATGTGTCTAAATGAGGGAGGGGACCTCCCTATTTATACACATCAAGTGACTGACCTAGAACATGACTGGGAAAACCTCTTAACCTAGAAAGTATGAATTCACCTAGGGACTCTCAAAAATACATTTTATTACATTCATCTTGGGGACTATTTATTCGGCTTACAATAGAGGGTTTACCTCAACGACCATATACAATAATTACATCCTGAAAAGAGGGAAACACATCTCCAATAGGGGTACAACAATATACAATGATTATATACATCATAACATCTTCTGAAGTAAAAATTACAATAACACTCCCTCTTAAATAGGAAGGTATTCTCTCACCATACTCATCAAAACTATGGTGAAGTCATTATCATGAGATCAACATTGTTGCTGTTGTCATAGTCCTCATCTTCTTGATCCTTGATTATGAGATCTATCGGATCTGTGAGTCATACTAAGTTTCTATAGATCCATCCTTGTTTCATGATGGGCATAGGCCTAGTTCTCATCTAGGTATTCTTCATATCCATGAGAAATCCATCACATCGATACATCCTAGGACCATGCATTACATTTCCACTACAATCACCAGTGTCTCCTACTATCATCTCATCGTGTCCATATCCTCTCATCATCATACACAGAGAACAATCCAGATAGACACCACATGTCCAATAGACCACCTACATTCTTCTAGCATAGGAGCATGCTAGGACTCATTACCTATCAATGATAACTTGTGTCTACTTTTAGTTTTTCAACATTAATCTAGCATTATGTTAGGATCTTTACTGAGAGAATAACAAGTACAGCAATAAAGCACAAGCACATCACAAGAGACAAGAGACACAAAGAGTTTTCCTCAGGGAAACCATAAAGGATAAAACCCCGCAACTTCCTGAGAGATAGAATCAGCACCAAAACAACAAAAGCCCTAAAACAGTAAGATGCACTCTCGACAGCAGTAGTCTTCTTCTTGTCTAGTCCCAGTGTATTTCCTTCCTCACTAATGCACCACACTTAAGTGAGTGATGTGTGTGATAAATAGAGAGACTCACTCTCTATTTATATTCTTTCGTTCACTTGAAGTGAACTCAATCATGTCATCCTCACTTAACAATTACTTACTAGAGCTGACATCTCTATGTATGTCTAATAAACCTAGTGCCCCGAAACTGTGGGGACTTTAACAATGACTTGACATGACTTATTTACATTATTGATCCTCCTGATAGAAACATCGGGGTATGACAACATGACTCAAATACATAATAGATACATCCCGGAATAAACACCGGGTTACAATACATAAGATACATATATGAATACATTCCGAAGTTACAAATACATCAACACTCCCTCTTAACTAGGAAGGTATTCTTTTGACACAATTTTCACCACTAGTCTTCTTCTCTGTATCAGCTGGATCATCTCATCTTAAAGTCATATTTGTCTTCAAGTCATCTTCATCTTCAATTAATCTTCGTCTTTAAGTCATCTTCGTCTTCAAGTCATCTTCATCATCGGATTTGGATCATCTCTCGATCTGGATCATCTTCACTGGACTGGATCTAGATCATCACTTGATCTGGATCATCTTCATTGGATCTAGATCATCACTCAATCTAGATCATCCCTGGTGCTATCTCATGATTCTTCTCATCACAGGAAGTTCTACAGAGCCATCCCTTTTTCATGCTAGTTGTAGGCCTAGCCTCCATGTAGGTCTTCGTCTAGCACTTACATCTGACCTACTCGTCAGAAAGGTGCACCCAACACTCACATCTGATCATATAAGAACCAATCCTATAATCAAATCAGAAAGGCCTAGCACTCACATTCACCAGCATGATAGGACACACCTACTATCATCTGTGAAACAACTTCAGCGCTTATATCTGACCTACTCATCAGAAAGGCACATCCATCCAGGCGGGAACACATCCTACCACAGTGATGAATTACTCTCACCCAGGTTGAAACACATCCTTCCACAATGATGAAATATTTCCACACATTCACCCAGGCCGGAACACATCCTACCACAATGATGAATGACTCTCACCCAGGTCAAAACACATCCTACCACAATGATGAAAGCTTTCGGCACTTATATTCACCCAGGCCGGAACACATCCTACCACAATGATGAAAGGGCCTACACTTACATCCACCTGGGCGGGAACACATCCTACCACAATGATGGAAGGGCTCTGCACTTACATCCACCCAGGTGGGAATACATCCCGCTCACAATGATGGAAAGGCTTTCACTCACATATGATCTTGTACGAACCAATCCTACATTCATATCAGAATGGCCCCCAGTCCTCCTCGACTGAGCTACTTGGTAACTGACCAGGTGCCTCCATTTGACCAGGTGCCTCCATTCTCCTATAGAATGGCAGTTTCCCTTACATCCGACCTGCTTGTCGGAATGGTCAACACTCACATCTGACATGGAAGGAACTTAATCCTTTAGCCATGACAAAATGGTTCATCCCTTACATCTGATCAAGTGGGAACACATCCCTCTGTCACATCAGAATGGCTACTCAGTCCTACACTAAGTGATCCTAGTAACTGACCAGGTGCCTCCATTCCTAGAATGGTAATTTCCCTTACATCTGTCCTACTCGACAGAATGGTCAGCACTCATATCTGACATGGAAGGGAGCAACCCTATCACCATGACAGAATGGCTCAGCCCTTACATCTGACCATGGAAGGAACCAATCCTCTCACCATGTCAGAATGGCTATGGGTCTCATCACTTTCTCTTGGAGGGAACCTCGATCTGGAGAACACCAAGCTTCTCCTTGAAGTACTTGAACGTCACTCTCGCTAATGGCTTCATCAACACATCAGCTATATGTTCCTCCATCGCAACATACTGGAGCTTCACTGCTCCTCTCTACACCATATCCCTAATATAGTGATACTTGATCTTGATATGCTTCGACTTGTCATGGAACAATGGATTCTCTGACAACTTCAAGCAACTTTGGTTGTCACAATGTATACAAGTAGCATCCAACTGGAGATCAAATATATCAGACAATAGCTTCTGCAGCCATACTGCCTCACAACTAGCTAAACAAGTTGTGACATTCTCTACTTCAGCTGTACTTAATGCCACACGGGATTACTTCCTGCTAAACCAAGAGATCACACCTGATCCCATACTGAAGCAACATCCTAAAGTAATCTTCCTGTCGATGGCACTTCCTGCCCAATCTAAATCAACATAACCCTCTAGGTTAATCTTTTGATTCGCATCGTACTTGAGCCCATAATCAATTGTACCCTTTAGGTACCTTAGAATATGATTTGCAGCAGTCAAGTGAACAATTCTCGGATCTGTTAAGTACTGGCTCAAGGTGTTCACCGCAAAGCAAATGTCTGGTCTCGTGTTCGTCAGGTACATCAATGACCCAATCATCTGACGATACGTCGTAGTATCAACCGACTCTGATGAAGCATCACTTAATAGATTTAGGTTCGATGCCATAGGTGTGGCCATAGCCTTACAATCCATCATCCCAAACCTCTTCAGGATCTCTACTACATACTTCCCTTGTCCAAGGAATATTCCATCTGTACTCTGCCACACCTCCATACCTCGAAAGTAATGCATCATCCCCAAGTCCTTGATTTCGAACTCATTAGCAAGCTTTCTCTTTGTATCAGCAATCAACCCATCTGTACCTATCACAAATAGATCACCTACATACAGTAGGAGCATCACTGGGTTGCCATCTTCAACCTTGTAGTAAAGGTTGGAATCTACTTTACTCTTGGTAAATCCCAAGCTGGATAGAAAGCTGTCAATTCTTCCATACCAAGTCTTGGGTGCCTATTTCAACCCATATAGGGCTTTCTTCAATCTACATACATGAGACTCTCTGTCATGTGTCTCAAGACCGAGTGGCTGTTCTACATACACTTCCTCTTCTACTACACCATTCAAGAAGGCAGTCTTGACATCCATCTGGTGTATCTTCCATTTCATCACTGCAGCCAGAGGAAGTATTGATCTGATGGAAGTATATCTAGCTACAAGTGCAAAGGTCTCTTCATAGTCTGCTCCCTCTTTCTGAGAGAATCCTCGAGCTACAAATCTTGCCTTATACTTTTCAATGCTACTGTCTGCAGCATGCTTGATCTTGTAGATCCATTTGGAAGTTACAACTGACTTCCCTTCTGGTCTTGGGAAAACATCCCAAACATCATTCTTTATGATCGATTGATATTCTTCGATCATAGCATCCTTCCATTCTTTCTGTTTTACTTCTTCTTCATAGCTGGAAGGTTCTTTATTAATGAAATCACATAGTAAAGCTACATACCCGGAATTGGATCTGGTTCTCTTTCTTTCTCTGTGCTTCTCTTCTGGATCCCCATATATTTCCGCACCTTGGATAAGTTCACGTACCGAAACAGGTCTTTGTGGTTCCTCGAACACTCGATCTTCTTCTCAAGCTTCTTCGTTCATGATTGTATCATGAATTCTGGGTACTTCTGCTTCTGCTTCTTCAGGTTCTTCAGCAGGTCTCTTTCTGGATTTGTTGTAAGCTATGCCTTCATCAAATGTCACATCCCTACTGATGTCAATCTTCTTGTATCCTCGGAAGTATATTTTGTAAGCCTTCGAGCTTTCAGAGTATCCCACAAATATGCCCTTCTTTCCTGAAGGATCTAATTTTGTTCTCTTCTCTTTTGGAATGTGTATGTACACGGGACAGCCGAATATTTTGAGATGGCTAACTTCTGGTTTCTTGCCGGAGAAGACTTCTTCAGGATTCTTGTTTTCGAGTACTCTATGCGGAGTACGGTTCTATACATATACCGCTGTTCTGGTAGCTTCAGCCCAAATATGCATAGGAAGGTCTTGATCATGAAGCATTTCTCTTGCAGCTTCCATGATGGTTCTATTCTTCCATTCCACAATCCCATTTTGTTTTGGATTATAAGGAGTGGACAACTCCCTCCTAATCCCTGATTCTTTGCATAGCTCTTTGAATTCATTGTAAGTGAATTCTCTGCCATTATCTGATCGAAGTGTTTTGATCTTCTTTTTAGTATGGTTCTCGATCAAGGCTTTGAATTCCTTGAACTTACTGAATACTTCATCTTTGTTCTTCATAAAGTAAATCCATGCCTTTCTAGAAAAATCATCAATAAAGGAAACATAGTATGCATACTCGCTTAGTGAGTTTCATGACATAGGACCGCATACATCTGAGTGGATGGTTTCTAGTATTCCTTTGGCTTTTCTTTCGCTATTGGGAAATGTCTTCTTTGTATTCTTCCCTTTCGCACATCCTTTGCAAATTCCATCACGTTTGGCTTGAAATTCTGGAAGACCTTCAACAACTTTGCTTGCAATAGGTAGTGCTCTGTAATGCACATGTGCAAGCCTTCTATGCCAAAGCTCATTTGGCTCTACGGTGTCATGGATCAAGGCTTTTTCTGGATGACCCTTCAATTTGTACAAGCCTCCTTCTTGTTCTCCAATCACTACCGCATCGTCGATAGTCTTTCCTTTTGGCCACATAATGACTTGACCATCTATGAATGCAACCCGCATTCCTTTTGCATCCAATGCTAAAATGGAGAGAAGAATATTCTTGTGTCCTAGAACAAACAATACTTCTTTCATTGTTAGATAACTACCAGAGAGTCTAGTTTATATGGAGATTCCCCACTACCTTTTATTGGATATTGGTAGTCATCTCCTAGCTTCACCTTGTGAGTTGATTCATGTTCTAACAGTCTTACAAAGGATTCATTGAATCCCGTCATATGTTTGGAAGCCCCACTGTCTATAAGCCAATCATCACTACCATGAGTAATGTTACCTATGAGAGCAGAGATTAGAACATATTCATCCTCGCTTGAAGAATCTTCACTTTCATATCTGGATCTCTTTCTGGATGGTTCATCATCCTCTGCAGCATGAGCATGATGTCTTCTTTTGTTGCTCTTCTTCTTATGAGAATGGTTCTTTCTCTTACGACAATCTTTTGCAAAGTGTCCTACCTCATCACATGTATAACATCTTTATCTAGACATGTTATTTCTGATATTATCTCTATGATGAGGATTCTTACCTTTTGAGTGATGACTGCCTTTTCTACCTTTCTTGGAGTGAACTGTGAGGGCTTGATCTTCACTTCCCATCTTCTCTTCTCGAGCTACTATACGTGATTCTTCTTGAGAACATTCTTCCCATAGTCTACTGAATTTGAATAACTTCTTTCTTGCACAGATTCCTTGGATGAAATCATCCCATGACCTAGGAAGGCCATTCAAAGTGGTCATCACAATCTCTGCATTTTCCACTTCTTCATCAACAGCTTCTAATTGTTCCTTGATCTGAGAAACCCTTGTGAAGTAAGACTGGATAGTTTCTGCATTCTGAATCTTCACATTCTTCAGTTGGTTCCTCAAGGTCATCTTCCGATTGATGTTCTTTCCTTCTAACAATTTGGTTAGGGCATCAAACACAGCTTTAGGTGTCTTGAGAGAGGACACCTGTGGGATAAGGTGATCCTTAATAGAATCAACGATGATCCTCTTTTCCATAACCATATTCTTCTTATGTAAGGCCTTTTCCTCATCTCCCTATGGAACTGGAACCTCCTCATGAATGTAGGAGTCTAATTCATTCTCTTCCAGGACCATGGAGATCCTATACTTCCAGGCTTGGAAATTATCAGCTCCCTCAATCTTTTCATCAAGCTTGGTATGATGAGAAATCTTAAATGAGAACCTCAAATGGAAATACAAAATATTTTAGATCTTACCAGCTTCAAGATGTCGGATCTGAAACTTGAGCTCAAATCCTGCAGAGCTGGTTCAGGAGAAAATTAGGGTTTTTCTTTTCCAGAGTTCTGTCCACCCAAATGCCTTGAAATTTGTCCCTAACTTCTATTTTGGGGAGGATATCAATCCAGGCCTGGGCTCACTGAAAAATTACTCTTCTATAAAAATCCCTAATTTTCGATAGTAGTGATAGGTCCAAAACTAAAAAACCTTAGAATTGGATTCTGTTTCGACAGAAAGATGCACCCTAAGGAGGAGAGTTGCTCCACCTTACTTTTTCTAAAAATATATGGAGGAAGGTCCACAAAATAGGAAGCCCTAGTTCCCATAGCTTCATAGTGTCTTCTTCTTAGGTTAGCTCTGATACCATGTTAGTTTTTCAACATTAATCTAGCATTATGTTAGGATCTTTAGTGAGAGAATAACAAGTACAACAATAAAGCACAAGCACATCACAAGAGATAAGAGACACAAAAAAATTTCCTCAGGGAAACCATAAAGGACAAAACCCCACAACTTCCGTAGAGATAGAATCAACACCAAAACAGTAAAAGCCCCAAAACAGTAAGATGCACTCCCGACAACAGTAGTCTTCTTCTTGTCTAGTCCAAATGTATTTCCTTCCTCACTAATGCACAACACTTGAGTGAGTGATGTATGTGATAAATAGAGAGGCTCACTCTCTATTTATATTCTTTTGTTCACTTGAAGTGCACTCAATCATGTCGGCATCACTTAACAATTACTTACTAGAGCCCACATCTCTATGAGCGTCTAATAACCCTAGTGCCCCGAAACTGTGGGGACTTTAACAATGACTTGACATGACTCATTTACATTATTGATCCTCCCAATCGAAACATCGGGGTATGAAAACATGACTCA
Organism: Pseudotsuga menziesii; assembly: GCA_001517045.1. Taxonomy (NCBI): domain Eukaryota; kingdom Viridiplantae; phylum Streptophyta; class Pinopsida; order Pinales; family Pinaceae; genus Pseudotsuga; species Pseudotsuga menziesii. Next base: position 153,904 of record LPNX010766614.1, read on the forward strand.
AATACATAATAGATACATCTCAGAATAAACATCGGGTTACAATACATAAGATACATAGATGAATACATTCCAAAGTTACAAATACATCAACATCTACCACTATGTGAAAATATCCTAGGTGAACACCAAGAACATTACGTCCCTCCATGGGTATCCCTCATTATACCAATAGAGGAGCATGCCAAGAGTCATGTCATCTCCAAGATAACCTGTGTTTTCCACTATGAGAGAATATCCTATGAGCACACAAAGTGTCTTCATGACCGGTGGACCTCTCATCATCTCCAACATGGGAACACATAAGGATTGAGTACATCTAGGGACAACCTACGTACTATGATAGAAATTATTACATCCAAGGATTACCTTAAGGACTCCTTATATACAAGGATAATCTGCTTTCTATGCCATGAATAATCACATATGAGGATGACGTTCTAGGGATAACCTATATTCTATACCATGAATGATTACATCATAGGATGATCTGAGAAGATTGTTTACGTCTAAGGAAAACATGTATTCCTTCCCATGTGAGACCTTGTTCTAGTGCATATGTGTCTTCTGATCTCTCATCATCTCTAGCATGGAAGCATGCCAAGATTGATTATGTATGAGAGAAACTTTTGTCTTCCAACATGCAAGAGCTTGTCACTCCCTATTTCTAGGGACCTTGATCTAGATGACACCAAGTATTTATCTAAATTATTCAAACCTCACTCTCACTAGAAGCTTACTAAACACATCAGTTATCTACTCGTTCATCGTCAGGTACCGGAGCTTCACCACTCCTCTCTGTACCATATCACCAATATAGTCATACTTGATCTCAATGTGATTTGACTTATCATGGAACACTGATTTCTTTGAAAAATTCAGGAAAATATAGTTTTCACAAAAGATACAAGCTGCCCCTAACTTGAGATCAGACAAATCATACAATAGCTTTCGAATCCATACTGCTTCACAACTAGCCTAATAGGCTACAACATACTCTATCTCTATGGCAATCAACGCCATGCAGGACTGCTTACTACTAAACCAGGAAACCATACCAGATCCCAATATAAAGCAGCATATTGAAGTGCTCTTCCTACCAGTGGAGTTTCATTCCCAATATGAATCAACATAACCATGCAAGTTAATCTTTTGATTTGCATCATACTTGAGCCCATAGTCAATTGTACCCTTTAGGTACCTCAATACATGCTTTGCATCTATCGGGTGAACATGTCTCAAATTCATTAGGAACTATCTCAAGTTTTTCATATGAAAGAATATGTATGGTCTTATGTTCACCAGGTAAATAAATGAACCAATCATCTGATGATACACTATGGAATCAATTGTCTCTGATGAGGCTTCACACAATAGCTCCAAGTTCGATTCCATAGGTGTGGCCATCTCCTTGCAGTCCAACATTTTGATTCTCTTTAGAATATCCTCTGCATACTTTCCTTGACAAATCAAGATTCTATTCACACTATGCGACACCTCCATGCCTAAGAAGTAGTGCATCGTCCCTAGGTATTTCATCTCGAACTCAGTGGAAAGCTTCCTCATTGCATATACAATGATTTTTTCCTCTTCTATCAAAAATAGGTCATAAACATATAATAGGAGAATCACTGTTGTTTCTCCTTAAACATTGAATTAAAGGTTGGAATCCTCTTTATTCTCAATAAATCATAGACTCATCAGTAAGTTTCCAGCATGTTGTACCATGTCCTGGGTGCATGTTTCAATCCGTGCACAGATTAATTCAATTTGCACACATGAGTATTCCTCTCACATGTCTCAAATCCTAGTGGCTTCTCCACATACACTTACCCTTTGACTACACCATTCAATAATTTTATCTTGATGTCCATTTGTTGTACCTCCCACTTCATTACTACAACCAATGAAACTATAGATGTGATGGAAGTGAATCTCACTATAGGTGAAAATTTCTCCTAGTAGTCTATGCCTTCTTTCTGGGAGAAGACACATGCCACAAAACATTCCTTGTGTTTTTCAATGCCACAATATACAATATTCTTGATCTTGTAAATCCACTTCAAAGTCACCATATAATTCCCTTCCGATATCAGAACAATCTTCCAAACATCATTCTTCATAATCGATTGGTACTCCTCGACCATATAATCCTTCCATTTTTTCTTTTCTGTAGCCTATTCATAGTTGGAAGGTTATTTATCAATGATTTCACATAGTAGGGCCACATAGTTGTTGTATGGTCTAGGTATTTTTCTCTCTCTATGCATCCCATATGGAGCCCCATACCTTTCTGCAACTTATATTAGCTCTTGTGCCGATGCTGATATTCTCTTGTGGGAGTTATTCTCATGAAGTGGTTCTACAAAATCTTGTATTTATTTCATGTCATCATGTTCATTGTCTTTAAGAGTTGTTTCTTCCACTTTTGTGTCTTGGACTCTAGATACTTCAGGTTATTCGACCTCTTCAATAGGTAGTTTTATGGATCTGGAGTATGCAAAGTCTTCGTCAAATGTTATGTCTCTGTTGATGTCTATACTCTTAAATCTTGGGAAATATATTCAATAGGCCTTTGAAGTGTCACTATATCCTATGAATATTCCTTTTCTTCCTGAAGGATCAAGCTTGGTCCTATTTTCCTTTAGGATGTGGATGTACACTAGGCAGAAAAATATTCTTAGATATCTAACTTCTAGTTTCTCTTCTGAGAAATCCTCTTCAGGAGTCTTGTTATCACGTACTTAGTGAGTAGTATGGTTATGTTCGTACACAACTTTCCTGGTTTATTATTCCCATAAGTGCATCGAATTATCCTTGTCTTATAGCATTTCCTTTGCTCCTTCTATTATTATTATGTTCTTTTATTCTACAATTCCATTCTATTGAGGATTGTAGGGATTTCTCAACTCCCTCTTAATCCTAGATTCTCTACAAAGTTTATTGAATTTTTCTGAGGTGAATTCTCTGCCATTATCTGACCACCAAATCTTAATATTCCTTTTAGTGTGATTTTTGACCAAGGATTTGAGTTCCTTGAACTTGTTGAATACTTCATTTTTCCCTTTCAAGAAATATATCCAAGTCTTATGGGAGAAATTATCTATGAAGGAAACATAGTATGCATACCCGCTTAGTGAGTTGGATGACATGGTCCCATGGACATCTGAGTGGACTATATCTAGTATTCATTTTTATTTGCTTTCACTAATGGGAAATTCCTTCTTTATGTTCTTTCCTTGTGCACATCCCTTGAAAAATCCTTCATGTTTTTTTTGGATTTCTAGAAGTACTGAAACCTCTTTAATTGCAATCGATAGTGTTGATCTATATTTCACATGTGCAAGCCTTTTGTTCCATAGTTATCTTGGTTCTATGGATTCATGAACCATTGCTTGTTTAGGTTGTCCCTTTTACTTGTAAAACCCTCCATCTTGCTCTCCAATTGCTTTTGCATCATCTACTATCTTTCCTTTTGGCCACATTAAGACTTGGACATCAACAAATGCAACCCTTATTCATTTTGCATCTAATGCAGAGATGTAGAGAAGAATATTATTCAATCCTAGAACATATATCACATATTTCATCTTTAAATATTTTCTAGAGTCTAGCTTGTAGGAATCTAGTCCACTTACTTTTATGTGGTATTGGTAATTGTCCCCAAGTTTCACCTTGTGAGTTTACTCATGCTTAGATAGATTGACAAATGATTTTTGTATCCTGTCATATGTTTGGTTTCCCCACTATCTACAATATAATTAATGCTTCCATGTGAGATAGTTCCCATGAGTGTTTATATTATGACATATTCTTCATCACTTGAAGAATCAATTATTCATTATATGAATATCTTTGTTGTTGGTTTATAATCTTCAGCGGTGATGTATATTCTTGTCTGACTTCTTGTTTATGGAGCCTTTGTTTCTGGGACAATCTCTGCAGTAATGTCCCTTCTCATCACACTTGTAACATCTAATATTGGAAGGATATATTTTTAATTTATTTTGTTTTTTTTTATGATGTTCCTCCCTCTTGTTCTAATTATGGCCCTTCTTCTTCCTATGATTTCTTCTACTATGAACTATGAGATGTTGATCTTCAGTCGCTTCCATCTTCTATTATGTTTTTCTGAGTCAATTTTCTTGTTATGTGAATTCATCTCAGAGTTTTTTGAAAGTGATAAAATACCTTCTAGAAAATATTCCTTGAATGAATGAATCCCATGATCTTAGGAGACCATTCAATGTTGTCATAAAAATATCTCCTTCTTATACATTCTCTTCAACTTCTTCAAGTTGTTTCTTGATTTGAGAACCCTTGTGAAGTAGGATTTCATGGAATCTAAGTTTTGTATCTTCTCATTCTTCCACCGGTTACTCAATGTCATCTCTCAGTTGATTTTATTTCCTTCGAACAAGTTCTTCAAAGAATCAAACACTTCCTTAGATGTCTTTAAGGATGACAAATGGGGGATGAAATGATCCTTAATAGAATCTATAATGATTATGTTGGAATTTACCAATTTATTCTTATGGATAGCCTTAGCCTTATCTCCCTCTGGTTTTATAAATACCGAACCAAAACATTTTCTTCAAGGATTAGGGAGATCCTATACTTCCATGATAACAATTTGTCAGCTCCCCCAAGCTCATCCTTAAGGTGGGTCGGATGAGTCATTTTGAAATGAGAACCTCAAATCAAAATAATAGAGAATTTGATCTTAGTAATTTGAGGTACTTGAATTTGTTCCAAAGTTGGTTTACCTAGGGTTTGTTAGAGGAACCCTAATTTTACAAACTTGGATTTCTGGAATTTTGTCTAGATAGATAGATGTGCCTCCTTTAGGGGAGTTTCTTAATAATGTATTTTTTCTGAAAATTGTGGTGAGAATTGCCTAAAACTTGATTCCCTAGTTTCTTCCCACAGTTAAAAATTTAAACTTATACAAATTTGACTTTTCTTCCACCAAAATATGCACTCTCCTAGGGAGAGTTACCCTATCCCTCTTGTCTTGATGATCTGTGGAGATAATACCTTAAACTAGTAATACCTAGTTGACACTACTACATAATTCCTTCTTTCAGAGAGGCTCTGATACGATGTCATTTTTTCTATTCTAATTCTAATTGATTAGGATATTTATATTTTATAATAAAACACACATCAAGATACATTATATAGAGAAGATACACAAGACAGAAGGATTTTCTTCAAGGAAACCATAAAGGAGAAAACCCTACAATCTTCCTCATAATATTTTTGTCACTAAGGAAATACCACAAGATGGAAAAAGCCAAGAATAAAAAGTATTCTTCATCTCCTCTCTCTCTCTCTCTCTCTCTCTCTCTCTATTTTTGTCGCTAAGGAAATACCACAAGATGGAAAAATCCAAGAATAAAAAGTACTCTCTCTCTCTCTCTCTCTCTCTCTCTCTCTCTCTCTCTTTCTATTTTTGTCACTAAGGAAATNATGGAAAAAGCCAAGAATAAAAAGTATTCTCTCTCTCTCTCTCTCTCTCTCTCTCATGCGTGAGTGAGTGTGTGTTTAAATGAGAGAGGCTTTTCCCTATTTATACATATTAAGTGACTGACCTAGAGCATGTCTCAGACCACCTATTAACGTAGAAGGGATGAATTCACTTAGGGAGAATCAAAAATACATTTTATTATATTAATCTTGTGCATTATTTGCCCAAATTACAATGGAGGATTTACCTCAATGACCATATACAATAATGACATCCCGAATAGAGGGAAAAAAATGTCCTACGGGAGTACAATAATATATAATGATAATATATATTAGAATATCTTTTGAATTATAATTACAACAACACCACCCCCATGAGAGTGAGCATTGGTGTTAATTATACTAAATGAAGGAAGTGAACCCCCAATAAATGGGGTAGAAGGTGGAATATTCCCTCTTTCGAATCGATGTGGAAGGTAAGGGGTCATTGTGCCCCCTATTCCAACACCAGGGTCCACACTAGAACTTGAAGAATGTGAAAAAATACTAGTAGTGATGTGCGACATGACAAACATGAAAGGAACCATGTTAGAGGGAATTGACTCAGTCTCGACTCTCAACCTTCCCGAGAAAAATTTTTGGTGTATAATTTTAAATTTTGATAATTGTGGTCATGTAGTACAGGAAGTACTATCCCCACGAGGGTCAGTCTAAATGAAATTATCGAGAATATATATAGTTGAGGAATGAGAAACCTTAAAGGATCCTCCGCCCATTCCATACAATGGGGATAGAGGGAACTCCGTCAATTCTAAAATAGTACTCATGGTAAGAAATGTGTGGGAACCTCTATCGACAAGAGGCTACTTAGACTGTCTAATTCTCTTACAAAGAGGAGGTAGAGGATTAAAAGGAGGTAATCCTACTAAACATTGATATCGGTGGGATGCCAAAAATCAATCAACGATCGCCATCAAATAAACACACTCAAATAACTATGATCCTTAAATCCAACTAGTGCACTCAAATCACAACCCTAACTAAAACTAGGTCAGATGCAAACAAGCCAATAATGAGGACAAGTGAGATCCCAAATGTAGCAGGTATGCATCATCCAATAGAGGATTGGGACTCTCATACACTACAAGCATATATGTGTATTCAACTATAATGACCCTCATATTCAACACATAAAATGATTGTGGTGTCCATTCCCTAGCTAGATAGGACACTCATAGAATAACCTCTGTAACCACCTCCTGTGATACCTAGTTAAGGAAAGTAAGGTCACCCTAATATAATGAATTCTCAGGATGACAGTCCTAGGAAATATCTATTGTATGGGAAGGGTATCAAATCCCAAATCTTGAAAGAACCAAAGGTACCTCAAAATATGCTAGACACAAATAAGATCCCAGAAATATATCCCATGCTGAACATATAGTAGTAGGGGTCTATTCCTACCACCAACATGTGCAGCTCTTCATGGTTAACTCATTTGTATGAGGATCCTCCTGAGAACAGTAATTATACCAAATATTTCTCTTCTCACTTGGATAGACACCTAATTGTTTTGTTTCATAGTCTTGGAGAAGTTGACTCACAACATCCTATTCCAATACTCTAAAACCTGATCTTGTTAGTGCACCTTATAAAATAAAAGTGTTGTAATCAATTTTAATTTAAGCTTTAATTTTAGAGTCTATGATTACTCAAGGTAAATGAAAGTGCAACTAGTGATGTTATGACTCAGCAATGAAAGAAAATATGCACACCTAAAAACAACGCTAAGTGCAACTTTGTTTTAAAATGAAAAAGGGTATGCCACTATAAGTTATGCACAACAAAATATTTCCTTTTCAAATGCCCATGCAATCCTTCCTATATGAAATCTTGAACACTAATCTCATATAATAAAACCTAATGCAAGTACCGATTTCAATGCATATGCAATTTGCAAGTAAACATGCAACTATGGAATTATTTTTGTATTTTTAATATAAATAGATGAAAATGCAATAAAAGTCGCTAAAAATATCATTCCATGCAGAAAGAAGCAAGCACAATCCAAGAAAGACACTAAGACTAAAAATACTAATGCACTAATGGAAAAACAAAAAGGAGATAAAAGACAAGAACTACTTTCAAAGAAAATCAATAAAAAGAGGTCTCTAGCCACAATAGAAGCAGTCAACAAACAACATAGGTACCCAAGAAGACTCATCCACACTCACAATCCACCTAGCGATTTCACACATAAAGAAATCAACCAAAAAGTGAGGTGTATGCGAATGTTCAAGGATTAGTAGCATATGTAGACTACAACCTGCATATATACTCATCTATATGTTCTATGACCCACATGTACAAAGATGAAGGTGGTAAAAAGAAATCTAAGAGTCAAACCACTTTATGGGAATTCCAATGATTTAACATAATACTAAATGAGACATGGAAATTCAAAGAAACAAAGAGCGAATCAAGCAAAACAAACATCCAAACCCCAGCAAAAGGAAATTCCCTAGAGGAGTCGCCAATTCTCTTACGAAGAAATACTTCCTATGGATTGGGGTGGACCACAATAGACAATATGAAACCCAAAATAAATTCATTCCCCAGTATGATAGGTACTTAAGAAACTAAACAATAAGGGAAGAGAACCATACCTTAATCAGATGTTTGGAGAAGGTCCCACTAGAGGAAATTTGGGGTCTAAAATGGGCCTTATAAGAAAAGGAGCCAACAATAAATTATTGTGAGTTGGAATTCAACAACCAATATAATTTCAATAAAATGAGTCAACCATAATGGTTGACTTGACATATTTGTCATAAAAAAACTATTTTTTTGTCCATATTTTCAACATATCTCCTTGTGTTTTTACTCAAATTTCAAACAGGAGGGCTCGTTAGATGCATAATTTAATTCCGCATCCAATGAGTACCAATGAAACATACTTTTGATGGACCTGATTACCCTACAAACAAAAAATACCTAAAAAAATGTGATCATGACATCATTATCACATTTTTCTGGTATTTCTTATTTTTGGGGTAGCAGGGTCCATCAAAAGTATGCCATCGTCACATTTTCTCAAGTATTTCTTATTTTTTGGGTAGAGAGGTCCATTAAAAGTGTTCCATGTGGGTACTCATTGGATGCAGAATTAAATTCCGCATCCAACGAGACCTCCCGTTCAAAATTTGAGTAAAAACATACGGAGATATGTTGAAAATACGAATAACAAAGGTAGTTTTTTCTTTCTTCGTCCAAAATTAATAAATATTATTTTATTATTTTCCTTATGCGGCCCATTTTACACCTCAAATTTGGTCTAAATTTGTTGAGCTCTCGATCAAAACTCGTCCCTACACTTCGTCATCAACAACAAAGAGATTTACAAGCATGATATATAATGTGTTAGTGTCTAGTATAGCATATTCAAATTAAACATGTATATAAAGTAATTACACCCATGGATACAAATATTCATAATTACAAATGAAATTGGATCACAAATGGTTATTTCTATTAATGTAAACACATATACAAATCGAAACCTCTGTCGGCACCTTTTCGGAACCAAAAAATTGAATCCCTCCACCGAGGCCTCCATCACTTGAATCCTTCATGCAATGACAAGCTCACAAAGATAAGGGGAAAATTGGGAAATAGAAGTAATGGCTTCCTCGAGGACAATGGGATGTCGAATCAAGCATATAAGAATGGGGAAAATTTTCTCTACAATCTATTTACTCTCCAAAATTATCCTTCTCAAATTCTTTAAAATAGCTTAATATATAACCCCTCCATTAGAAGTGAAGGGTTGAATCGAAGCATTTCCTAGCATACCAAAGACCAAGGATCAATTCATTCATTACTTGATGGGAAAAACTCCAAATATATTTTTTATTTTTTAGCATAAAACTTGATGTACATGGGTGACAGTGGTGCAAGCTATGTATATGCGAGTTTTAGACATGTGACCCACATGTATCTTCAAAAGTATTTTTTATAGGGTTAAACTAGAGCATCAGGACTATGATGAGTAAATAAGGTATAGTGAGTGTGCATAGGGACAAGGAAAATGCCATCAAGGAATGATGCAGCAGGTGTGACAAATCACGCTATAACATACACAATTCTTATAAATTCAACTTGATTGATTTAAAATCCTAGACAAAAAAGCATAAGAATTCTCGTGGAAATCATATCAATCACTTGTGTAATCATTGCAAATGGGGAACAAACACACGATATACTAGGTTTGAACCTACAACCTTTATGATATTGAAATAGATTTCTATTATGAAAAGTTCATTTGTATTCATAGTGGATAATGTATTCTTTTCTCATGAGAATGAAGACTCCTAATTCCTCAGTGCCCATATGAGGTAACTTCAAAAATCAAATCCATGATGGCATTAATGTAATTTTTTTTAAAAATCAAATCATGTTTTAAGGCTTTAAATATAAAATGGTAAATGGAATATTATGGTATATAACAAAATATTAAGTTGAAAAAGAGAAGAAAATTAAATCACATCAGTCCATAAAGTTTCAATTATTTCATGATCATAAATCTAAATTAATAATACCATCCACAACATGATTAGTACCATAAATATTTTTGTACATATAATTCCTACTAGGAATTAAAATATTTGATGCTCTTAATTGATAAATAATGTTCATGTATGATATGATCTTAAAGCATAGTTGTAAAATTCGATCCTATGTTGACAGGGATTCATCTTAGTTTAAAATGGAATTGAGTCTTAAAACCCAAATCTTAACAAAGCCTTACTTAATGGTTTCAATTGTTTGCTTCCATTTGTAGGTAGATTGACCTTCATTACTTTCAAAGTGACATTTTCAATGATTATGTGTATTTATTTATTGACACGGGCTTGATAGAAGCGCTTATGCCAGAGTTTCTCACATTGAAGAACAAGACCTAACAAAATATGTGATATTTACATTAGCTTTAGGTTTAAATATTAGGAATATTACCTTCTCGACTCGGCTCATAAATTGCTCTAGATGTCCAAACTAGCTTGAAACTATAGCATTAGTGATGTTTTTTGAGCCTATACTACCCTAATAAATGAGCTAATGGAAAAATTACTAGATATGTCTAACTGATAAAATGGATTTGAACGCTGTGATGAGGTTGAAAATGTATTAATGAATTGGTGAGAAGGCTTTGTTGATGCAAATCATGGAAAATATTTGTTGAAGGTAATAATCCACATTGATATGAGATGTTACTATGATTACATGTAAATGGGAATGGAAAGAACTCATAAATAAGTTGTAGAAGAGGAAAAACATCGAGGAAGGTATCATGTTGTTGTTGTCAAAGTTCCTTCCATAAGTCACAAGCCATTTTCTTGACTTTTGTTATGTTAATGTCAACTCAAAATTGGGTGTCTGATATACCAACATACCCATATGTTTAACCATCCCAAAAAACACTACAAATACATAATTGAGAGTGCATGATACAACAAACAAGGTTCCCTTAGTCCCACGCATATAAAATATTCATCATGTTGCATGACATTCGGTGGAAGATCATCATGGGTTTGGATCCCAGCCTATACCAATAATAATTCTCAAAAATAAATTCTACCCTCTTTTCGACTTCATTATATCTAGTCTTTTGTTCGCATTTTTTTCCCATTTAGGCATTTTATTGGACCTTTTGGGGAAATGACTAGTTAATATAAATCAAATATAGAGTGAAAAAGAAAGTGACACCATTCAAAAAAACTATGCATTAGGAAAATCAAATTGTATACTAGGAGAGCTACTTAACTTGTGGTTGGTGAACAACAATAGGCCACAAGTGAAGTGCCACAAACAAATTAAATTTTTACTTGTTCTCCAAGTGTAGTTATAATCACATGCTGTCTATGTCATAACTAGTTGTTATCACCCACCTTCTTCTAGGTAAATGAGTTATTTGCCACAAATTTCCTATTACACATCAATCAACTACCATTTATTTTTTATGTTCTTATATTTTTATAAATTTTTATTTCTAATAACCATGACCATAAAATCAACTTGTTTGTAGAGTGCACTTGTCTCATCCTAGTTCAATCTAATATCAATGGAGATAAACTTCCATCTCATATCAAAAGTGGAGGGATTTACATTGATAGGTGTTAATCTAACACCTATCGATGTAAATACTAGCACAACCACCATGTAAAGTGGCCTATGAATGTCGATAGGTGCAACTAGCCCCTAACTTTTGTGGAGATGGTTGGTTGTTAAACAAAGGATAAACATTAAACTAGTTACCTAGTCATTATAGTTATCCATTCTTGGTATAACATACACATTAAACATATTATTGAAAACATAAAACAAATAATATTTAATAAACAAAAAACAAAATTGATATGAAAAAAACAAAGAACAAAAACTGATATCCGCTTAACTCAACCACATTTAAATATTAATCAAGATGTATTTAAGCATAACAATATATGACGTCCATGAAATGAATCTTGGATGTAGACTTGTTACATGCAGATATATCTTATTTATTCGCTCAAGGAAGTCCAAAATATTAGATAATATTTGAATGTCTATCGATGTAATAACTGTTGAAATATTGTAAGTTCAAAGGATATCGAAATGTATTTTATTGACGTACCCCAAGGGAGATGTTATATTCCTCCTTCGGGATTTTATTATTTTAATTGTTCATCATAGATTCATGAGGTAAACCCTCCATTGTAATTTGGGTCAAAAGTACCCTAATGAATATAATAAAATATTGCTTTGTGATTTAGTGGGGCCGACTTGATTAGTCCCAAAAGATAGTTGAAAAAAAGAGTATAAATAGAGGAGACGTGGTTCTCATTTGAACACAGAATCACTCACTTGTGTAGCGCATAGGAGAGAGAGAGAGACATACCAATAAGGAGGAGAATAGTTGTTCTGGGGTTTTATCTTATACATCTTATACACAAGAAGTTTTGTTGGGTTTTCTCCCCCTTGAGGGTTTCCCAGGATAAATACCGTGTTTATCGTGTGATTGTGTTTCTTTCAGTGATTCCACATATGCTACTGTTGTGAATTTGTATTAAACACTAATGATATCTAGCTAAGCATATGAAATCTTAACAATAACAAGAATTTATATATATATATATATATAAATGTTATAATTATAAACGCATGATCTTCTTTAATTGCACTATCTATGGATATATGTGACATAAATGTTATCAAAATTAAAAAGTAATTAAGAAAATAAAAACTAGCATATCCATCTTAAACCCAGGTATTGATAAATATATCTATGTTGATCATATCAACAAAAAAGAAATGCTATTACATAGCGTAGTCCTTTCCAAATTGTTGCAATATAAATTTAGTTCATAGATAAAGATATAAAATGTTGATGTGAAAGATGCCCTTACCATTGTTCATTGGTTTATTTCTCTCTCTTGACCATATTTCTTGAGTTGGTTATTATTATTGTTGCATTGAAGTCATATTGAAGACAATATTTCACAATTTTTTGTTCATGTCCATGTTTAAGGGAGGATTTTCCCCTTGTGATTTTTCCTCTTTCCTTGTTTTGTATGAAAAGCACTATGTAAAGGCTGTCTAAGCCTTGTTTCTATGACATATATCAACGATTTATTTCTGATATTTCCCATAATTCAGGATTAAGAGGGGGTGTTAGAATAACCACAAACCCATTCTCCTACTTAGGATAAGATAACTAATCTTTTTTATTAATTTATTAGCTCCTACACTAGTTAGGTGGCATCCAGTTGCACCCTTTGGTCAAAACTTGCCAAGAATTATTCCATGAGAGAATTCATAGTATTCTATATAAGATTCTAAAAACTCTACATAATTCTTAGTTTAGTAACTGTGCATTCCTTCCTTATCCCAATTTTGACTTCTTTTAAGCATCTTTTAAGGAAAAAGGTGAAAGCTAGTCACATGGCAACTTCCTTGTTTTCTTCACAACTCATCCTCCATATTTTTCTCTACTAAAAGCATGAGTATATTCAATTTCCATCACTTATCAACTGATACACTTCATTTAACCAATTCTTCACCTCCTTGATTCGTTTGGAATGTGTTTTATCCACATAGGGGGGATTGTTAACTTTTCATAAGCATGCTTTTGTGAGGATTTAACTTGCCCCCTCAGGAATTCAAATATATTATGTAATGATATATTTGGAAACCTATTACTTTCTATGGTTTTTTTATGTAAACTTAATCAATGCAAGTTTGTGAGTTATGCACCAATTTCAATCTCCAATTTTAGTGGATCTATGCATGTTTTTTCATTGAATTTTGTGAGTTCAATTGATTTAAACTTGGGTTAATTTTCATAGCACCTTCATAAAAAAATGTGCATTTAATGGTTTTATTTAAACACTCCACATGGAATTGAAAATATACATGGTAAGCAAAGTGAGGCTAGACATCACGAGTCTAAAGTCTAACCAAAATGAAGCCATTTGGGTCACCCACTACGGTAGCTAACATCACTTTTTCTGCGAAGGAAAATTATAAAGAACCTTAAGAAACGACATTGCGTAAGGAGTCTGGTCGAAATCCTCAATGATGCAATAATGTTGGGTGGATTGGGAACTAGGATTGTGCCTCGAATACTTTAATACCCCTTTTGGTATGCATGGTATAGCTTTAGGCTTATCGATATGCAAAGGAATTTTGGGAGGTTTAGGATATTTACCCATGTTGGGTTGTGACATGTTAGGGTACACATGGTACTCCCAAAGGACCGAACACCAAGAACAACCGCTTCACACAAATAGATCACAGATCAATACACCAATGTTTGTCACGTGGTTAAAACCCTCGAGAGGGAAACATTCCACGGACCTGGCCAAATAGCTACTCGGAGCAATTTATTATGCAAAAGAAAGAAAGTTACATGAGATTCTCATAATTAATCAACTAGCCAAGTCTCCTCTATGCTCTTTAAATAGAGATCATAGACCAATCGGGTGTTAAGCCACAGATCAATGGTAGGTATGATCTAAGAGAAGTTGAACCGTTGGATCACTCTATGTCTAGAACATATCATGACCTTCGGATTAGAATATTTACAAATGCATACTAATGCATACTAAAGAAACACACTTTTACCTAACGTATATATTACACAAGTTGATCTTAACTAACTCCTAAGTGTCTAAATATCCTAACATACCCCCTTAAGAACAACTTGGGATAGGATTGAAGGATTTACAAAAGTGACACTATTAGGAGAAGGAAGGAGGCATTAGAGCCTATCCCCCCTTAATGACACATTCCTAAACTTTTAACATAGACCGAAGTTTAGAAAACTTCGCTTATGTAAGAGACTTGGTGAAGATGTCTGCAACTTGATCATCTGTAGGGAAATAGAGCACTTCAATAACATTATCATGAACAAGATTTCTGATGAAGTGCATGTGTAGCTCAATGTGTTTGTTGCGCTGATGTAGAACTGGATCTTTGGCAAGCTTGATGGCACTTTGATTGTCACACCAAAGTGGAGTAGGCTGCTACTGCTCGAATCCAAACTCTGAAAGGATCTGTCGAAGCCACAAAGCTTCCTAACTGGCATTAATTGCGGCTCGATATTCTGCTTCTACTGAAGTAAGAGAAATAACTTGTTGTTTCTTACAAGCCCAAGTGACAGGTCTAGATCCCAGACTGAAAACATAACCTGCAATAGACTTCCGATCATCAAGATCACCGGCCCAATCTGAATCAGTGAAACCAACCAAGAAAGGTTTTCCCCCTGTACTGTAATGAATCCCAAACTGAATTGTACCTCGAATATATCGAAGCATTCTTTTTGCTGCTTTCCAGTGACTTTCATGAGGAGTTTGCATATAACGGGCAACATGACCAATTACAAAGGAAAGGTCAGGACGGGAATGAGTCAAGTATAAAAGACTACCAACAAGCTGATGATACAAGGTGGCATCTACTTCAGGGGAAGTACAAGTGGTAGAAAGTTTGAATCCAGACTGGAAGGGAGAAGGGGTTGGTTTACAATCTTTCATGTGGAATCGATGAAGAAGGTCACAAGCATACTTAGACTAGGAAAGAAAGATTCCTTGTTTGGTTTGCAAGACTTGGAGACCAAGAAATAATGCAAATGTCCTAAGTCTGACATTTCAAAATTTTTCTTAAGACTGGATTTCACATGGGTTATAAGGTTAGGGTCACTACCAGTAATGAGAAGATCATCAACATAAAGAACAAGTATGATGAGATGGTTTCCTACTTTCTTGGTATAGACATTGGGGTCAGAATGGCATCTAGAAAAACTAGTGTCAAGGAGAAAGCTATCCATTTTGGCATACCAAGCTCTAGGAGCTTGCTTAAGGCCATATAAGGATTTCTTAAGGAGACAAACAAGGCTAGAGTTATTCTGAACATATCTAGGAGGTTGTTCCATGTAAATTTCCTCATGTAAATCACCATGTAAGAAGGAATACTTGACATCCATTTGATGGAATTCCCAATTATGTAAGGTTGCAAGGGAAAGAACAAGGCGGATGGAGTTCATTTTTGCTACAGGGGAAAAGGTTTCGTTGTAGTCAATCCCTTCAACTTGGGAAAAACCTTTGGCAACTAACCTTGCCTTAAGTCTTTCAACACTTCCATCTGATGCATACTTAGTTCTGTAGACCTATTTACATCTGAAAAGTTTTCTTCCTTTTGGAAGAGGAACAAGATCCCAAGTATCGTTCGCCATTGAGGAACAATATTCTTCATCCATAGCTGCATCCCAATCTGGATTTCCTGAAGCTTCTGCAAAAGTTTCTGGATCATGATTCTCGAAAACTTGAGCCAAGAGAGAAGAGGCTAACTAAAACTGAGAACGTGTTTGACGTTGATCTCTAGGATCATCGGCAAGATCACCAGCTGCTTCACATGTTGAACGGGCCCATAGAGGAAGTATTGGTGCTGGTGCAATTGGAGGAACATGAGCAGGCGGAGCTGGATTTTCATCTTCACTGTCATCATTAGAAACTGGAGTTGGAAACCTATCAAGGAAGCTGGAAGAAGAAGAAGAAGAAGGCACATTCGCCGAATCAGGCTCGCAGGCCAAAGATGGCACACCGGCCAAGTTAGGCTCACAGGCCAAGAGATTTTCATCAAATTTAACATCTCTTCTAATGATTATATCATGATAATGTGGCTGAAGAAGTCTATAACCTTTTACATCTTCAGAATATCCAACAAATATGCACTTTTCACTTTTAGGCTGCAATGCTTTTCGTTTTTCATCCGGAATGTGAGCCCATGCTTCACAACCAAACACACGAAAGTGACTTACATCTGGTTTAATTTTAATCCATGATTCTTTCGGTGTTATACCTTGTAAAACTTTAGTGGGTGTGCGATTAACTATGTAATTTGCACAATTTATGGCCTCGGCCCAATATTGAAGACTTAGTCCCTTAGATTGGATCATATAATTAGCCATTTCTTTTAAAGTAAGGTTCTTCTGTTCAGCTACACCATTTTGCTGTGGTGTATATGGAACAGTGTGCTGTTGTTGGATTCCTTGTTTAGTGCAAAAAGTAGTGAACTTGTTGTTAACATATTCTCCTCCATTGTCAGATCTTAACTTCATAATTTGATGACCAAATTGTTTTTCAACAAGGGCCTTGTAGGCCAAGAACATGTTAAATACTTCTCTCTTAAGTTTTAAGAAGTAAACCCAAGTGCGTCTGGAGTAGTCATCAATGAAAGTTAAGAAATATTTGAAACCAGAAAATGAAGCAGATGGAAGAGGGCCACACAAGTCACTATGCACAAGCTCCAAGGGAACCAAGGCGTGCCAAGAGGCACATTTGTCAAAAATGTCTCGATGATGTTTTCCGAGTACACAACTGGAACAAACACCATCCTTGCAAGATACTAGCGGAAGACCAGTCACCATATTGTCTTTACATAGTTGTTGCAATGAGCGATAATTTAAGTGACCAAATCGCTCATGCCAAATTTTGCTCAAGTTATCACTATGAGCAACAAAAACAGAAGGAAAAGGTGATGACCCAAAGTTTTTAAATTTGTACAACCTGGTAATATCATCAACAGTTCCAGTAGCAAGGACATTTTGAGGATTTTTAAAATCCTTGATTACAACTTGGTGAGGTGTAAACATCACAGTTTTACCTTCACCTGAATGAGTAATTTGATAGACTGATAGAAAATTGGAGGAAATTTTTGGAACACATAGTACATCACTAAAATGACCATTTTCTACTGGAATTGTTCCAGATCCTACAACACTTAGAGATCTATCATCACCAATAAATATTTGTTTGGTGTTGCATTCATGCATAGTAGAAAATATGGCTTTATCCTTAGCCATATGATAAGATGCTCCATAATCAATGAGCCATTCATTTGAAGTAGAAGAATAAGATGCAGTATAAGAGTAACCAGAAGCACAAAGTGCATGTCCATGAGAGTTAGATTCTGAAGACAAATCTAGGATGATGTGGTGCTTCTTCATTGGTACTTCCAAGGCTACCATCTTCTTAAAACATTTAGATTCATCATGATTATCTTTCCCACAAAAATTGCAATGACGCTCAGTCTTCTTTCCTTTTTGCTTGGATCCTTTGTCATTTTTTGAAGAAGGAGCTGACTGAGAGGGTTTGGGACCGTTGTTGTTTTGCTTATTATTGCGAAAATTATGTTTCTTGGAAGGCTTGGACTTTTCTTTCTGTTGGGACAATAAGGCTTTCCCAGATGTATCTGCATTGTTAATTATTCCAAGATGAATGAGCTTATCTTGCTCTCTAATTAAGGAATCACAAAAGGATTCAAGACTAGGCTCTACATAGCTGGCTGCAGTCAAGGATTCTTTCATGGAGTAGAATGTAGATACAAAAACAGAATATGCAGGTCCAAGTTTTGAAAGAATATGATAAATACATTGTTTGTCTTCTTTCTTAATCTTGCATTCTGCACATAATAGTCTAAGAGTTTTATACTTGGATAAATAGTCTTGAATGCAAGAAAAATCATTGGGATTCAAGGAAAGCAACTCATTCTCAAGTTGATGACCCTGAATTTCATTGTGTTTACCAAACACAGATTCCAACTTTTCCCAATCTTTATCAGGTTCATCAATGCTAGATATGTGGAATCGCAAATCAGTAGAGATTGACATCCCAATCAATCCACGAGCTTCATCACATCTATTTTCCCATTTAATTTTCTTATCATCATCAATGGGTTCTATTTCTTTCCCTGAGGTAATCCTGAAAAGTCCCCTACTTCGATGAACATCCTCCATATGAGATTTCCATGAGAAATAGTTTGAACTTGTAAGTATAATATCACAAGGGGCGGCCATACTGTAAAATAATGGCTGAAAAAATAGAAACTAACTATCTGGATGCAAAGAGCTCGAAAAAATATGCGGTTTTTAAAAAAAACGGCACTTAAAACTGATTCCGGATGATGAAGTTATGCTTGATCAAAGGAAATGTTGAAGATGTCCCCAATAGTGATGTGGTAGATATTAACTTGACCAGTTAAAAAAAAAAAGAACCCCCCTCTTTCAAAGATCTACCTTTGACAATTACTTTACAATAAAGTTGCTTTGAAGTGAATCCCTTTTGTAGAATAAGTGAGGTTCACTTTTACAATAATCTACTTTTAAATAGTGCGGCAATAAATTAAAATACTAAAGTGACTCACTTTTATTTTATTTTATTAATGTGAGATACACTTTTACAATAAAGTAATTTGAAAATAGAAATTGCATGCACTAAAAAATAGCTTGATAATATTTGAACTCAAGAGTTATCAAGGTGTAAAGCAACTTTGGACCAAGTGAGCTAAGTTTAAAAGGTACGTAAAAGTATGGAAAGAGGAAGGGGGCTTTTGTTTTTTTTTAATTTTTTACTCTTCTCTCTCGTTTTTCGTGCTTGCTTTCTTTTCCTACAAATCACAAAAAAAATGAAAAACAAAAACAAAAAAAAACTTTTTCCATACAATGGGGTTAGATCTTGGTTAGCTTACCCGAAAAGTCTACATTTTCAAGTTTTCTCGCTATTTCTGATTTTCTGTGATCACACAAGGTGCACGGTAAAGAGCATACGTAGCCGAGAAGACAAGAAAAAAACGTTCCCTCATTGTTTCTGATTCGCCGCGATTGCGCAAGGTGCACGGCAAAGAGCATACGCAGCCAGGGAAAACAACAGTCCGAGACTAAAACAAAAATATCTAATAATAAAACTGATAAAACATGAGAGATTTAAAAAAAAACAAATCTGTCACTATAATATTATACCTTTAGATTTGCCGAAATGGGTGTTTCTGGAGCAAACGGAAATAGTTTTCGATGAAACGAAAACTATTTCCAAATGGAAACGGTGCTCCGAACACAATGGAACAGCTTCCACATGCCAAAAATGCACATAAAATCCAAAAACCAGAAACCCTTTCAAAGTTTCGGCAACACCGGTTCAAGATCTTGATCAAAACCAAAAGCGGCTCTTCATAAAAGCTCTGATACCATGTTAGGGTACACAGGGTACTCCTAAATGACTGAACACCAAGAACAACCGCTTCACACAAATAGATCGTAGATCAATACACCAATGTTTGTCACGTGGTTAAAACCCTCAAGAGGGAAACAGTCCACGGCCCCAGCCAAATAGCTACTTGGAGCAATTTATTATGCAAAAGAAAGAAAGTTACATGAGCTTCTCATAATCGATCAACTAGCCAAGGACCCTCTATGCTCTTTAAATAGAGATCATAGACCAATCGGGTGTTAAGCCACGGATCAATGGTAGGTATGATCTAAGAGAAGTTGAACCGTCGGATCACTCTATGTCTAGAACATATCGTGACCATTAGATTAGAATATTTACAAATGCATACTAATGCATACTAAAGAAACACACTTTTACCTAATGGATATATTACACAAGTTGATCTTAACTAACTCCTAAGTGTCTAAATATCCTAACATGAAAAACCATAGTCTCATGAATGATTCACAACATTGGAAGTTGACATTATTTTGATACAACTATGACAAGATTCCATAGCTGGTAGGTTTTGATTCCCACCATCACTTCCTATGGTTGAGGTCCTCAAATCCATATTTTTTATCAAGAGGAATAGGATCAATCAACAAAAGTGGGCTTTGTGCAATCAAATTCGAGGCATCCTCAATCTGAGGGAACAAGTAGTTGATATGGTCTTCCCCACACAACTTTAAACGTAATTTGACCTTCCACTTAGGTTTCTTGTCCCCCCAGCATTATCATCGTCCTTGTCATCGTTTTGATTCTCCTTTTGATCACCACCCTGTTTGTTATTTCTTCCCTTATTTCTATTATGTATGGTTTGTTGGTTACCCTTCTAGTTCAATGAATGCCATTAGAGGAAATTTGGGGTCTAAAATGGGCCTTATAAGAAAGTGTGCCAACAAATATTTTCTTGTGATTTGGAATTCAAGAACCAATACAATTTCAATAAAATGAGTCCACCATAATGGTTTAATTGACATATTTGTCATTAAAAAAAAACTTTTTTTGTTCGTATTTTAGACATATCTCCCTGTTTTTTTACTCAAATTTCGATCAGGAGAGCTCATTGGATGTGGAATAAAATTATGCATCCAACAAGATCTTCTGATCGAAATTCGAGTAAAAATAGAGGGAGATATGTCAAAAATATGAACACAAAAGTAGTTTTTCCTTTTTCCTCCAAATTTAATAAATATTATTTTATTATTTTAACTATTATTTTATTGTTTTTCTTAGGAGGCCCATTTTAGACCTCAAAATTCCTCTAATGATAGAAAGTACATTCATCGATTGGGTGGGAGGAGACGAGGTCGTAATCTATTTGGTTGTGGAATAATTAACAAACAAAATTTTCATTTGAGTTGTATTATGGTCCATGACTTTTGTACTTGTGGAGCCAACAATTCCATCGGCATGCATCCCAGGTTTGAACTTAGGATCAATGTTCCATTATAGTGCATCTAGGATAATCTCATAATGAAGGATGGACTCAGCATAAATCAAGTCTAACTACTGATCTCTAAAGATAACATGCTCCTCTATAGTCAGTTTGGAAGTTGAAGCACCATTCATGGTATAAGGTAATAAAGGCTTTAGGAACCATTCAATAAAAATTTAGGTGGAATGTTGGCCTTGATCGACTGCTTTCATCTATGCCACTCTTGAATGTGATTAGAGACATATGTGGCCTTATCTTTCTGAATTTCTGACAAGAGCTTGGTATCAACATTATACCACATCGACAACTTAAAATGGTTGATGTACACCACGGATAATTCATTGAAAGTATGATATGTGCCCCCAAGAAACTCTATATATAGTTTCACGATAGAACCCATGAGGGTGTGTTGAAATAGTCGTAGTCAAATAGAATCATGGTTTGGTGAATTCGAAGAGCACCATAGGTGGAATGTAGTCACATGATCACTAGGGTCCTCACCATTATTTCCCTCAAAATTTGGAATATCTTAAGGAAGTTTTTTTAGAACGATCGGCCACATTGGATCATGACACACTGGGTCATTGGTAAGTTTCGATAGGTCAGGCAGATTCAAAGTGGCTAAAAGGGGGTGGTTAGTTTGTGACATTTGGTTCCATGCTCCATGGAAGGGTTGGTTCACATAGGGATGATTCAGATAATATCCATGGCCTTGACCAGTAAGATAGTAGCCACCTCCCATATGGCCCATATAAGGATACATAAGAATTTAGTATTTAGGTATTCCCTAAGAAGGAGGAACCCTGTAACCATAGTTATAGGACTGATAAACTAGTTGAGCCCTAGACATCTGGGGAGGTACCTAACCACCAAAAACAATTGTTCCAACCAACAAGGAAACAAGATAGTCAGATGGATCATATCTTCTCGAGGGACAATGTGATACATAGGGAGGAAACGTCATAAGAAAGGAATTCAAAGGAATCAACGCAGTGGATTTTGAGACATAAAAAGTAATGCAAGTTGTAGACCCAATGCTCACATATCCACTACCACCTATTATTTTTTCTATTCTGATTCAAATTGATTAGGATCTTTATCTGAAATAGTAACAAGAAGAACAATTTACATAATATAGAGAATATATACAAGACACAAGGATTTTCCTTGGGTAAACCGGAAAGGAAAAAACCCCACAAAGTTCCTCATAATAGTTATGTCACTAAGACAATATCACAAGATGGAAAAACCCAAGAATAAGAAGTCTTCTACATCTCTCTATCTCTCCTCCTTTTCCTCTCTTTCACCTCATGCAAACTTGAGTGAGCGAGTGTGTGCCTAAATGAGGGAGGGGGATTCCCTATTTATACACATCAAGTGACCAACCTAGAACATGATTGGGAAAACCTCTTAACCTAGAAAGTATGAATTCACCTAGGGAGTCTCAAAAATAAATTTTATTACATTCATCCTGGGGACTATTTCCCCGACTTACAATGAAGGGTTTAACTCAATGATCATATACAATAATTACATCTCGAACAGAGGTAAACACATCTCCAATAGGGGTACAACAATATACAATGATAATATACATCATAATATCTTCTAAAGTTACCATTACAAGAACACGCCCTCTTAAATAGGAAGGTATTCTCTCACCATACACATCAAAACTCTGGTCAGGTCATTATCATTGGATCAATATCGTTGCTGTTGTCGTAGTCCTCATCTTCTCGATCATTGATTACTGACGTCTATCGGATCTGTCAGTCATACTAAGTTTCTACATATCCATCCTTATTTCATGATGGGCGTAGGCATAGTCCTCATCTAGGTCTTCCTCATATCCATGAAAAATCCATCAAATCGATACATCCTAGGACCATACATTACATTTCCACTGTAATCACTAGTGTCTCCTACTATCTTCTCATCATGTCCATATCCTCTCATCCTTATACATAGAGAACAATCCAGATACACATGACATTTCAAACAGACCACCTACATTCTTCCAACATAGGAGCACGCTAGGACTCATTACCTCTCAATGACAACCTGCGTCTACCAGTACATGAGAACATCCTAGGAGCACACCAAGAGCATTACGTGTCCCATGGATATCCCTCATTATACCAACATAGGAGCATGCCAATAGTCATTTCATCTCCAAGATAACCTATGTTCCCCACTATGAGAGAATATAATATGAGCACACAAAGTGTCTTCGTGACCAGTGGACCTCTCATCATCTCCAACATGGGAACACATAACAACTAATTACATCTAGGGACAACCTACGTACTATGCTAGGGCTTCTTACATCCAATGATTACCTTAAGGAATCATTATATACAAGGATAACCCACTTTCTATGCCATGAATAATCACATCTGAGGATGACCTTCTAGGGATAATCTACGTTCTATCCCATGACTGATTACATCCTAGGATGATCTAAGAAGATTGATTACGTCTAAGAAAAACCTATATTCCTTACCATGTGAGACCTTGTTCTAGTGCATATGCGTCTTTTGGTATTTCATCATCTCTAGCATCGGAGCATGCGAGGATTTATTATGTATGATAGAAACTTGTGTCTTCCAACATGCAAGAGCTCGTCACTCCTTCTTTCTAGGGAACTTCATCTGGATGACACCAAGTATCTATCTAAAGTATTCAAACTTCACTCTCACTAGAAGCTTAGTAAACACATCGGTTATCTACTCGTTCGTTTCCAGGTACCAGAGCTTCACCACTCCTCTTTGCACCATATCACAAATATAGTCATACTTGATCTCAATGTGATTTGACTTGCCATGGAACACCAGTTTCTTCAAAAAATTCATGCAAATATAGTTGTCACAAAAGATACAAGTCGCCTCTAACTTGAGATCAGAAAAATAATACAATAGCTTTCGAATCCATACTGCTTCACAACTAGCCAAACATGCTACAACATACTCTTTCTCTGCTGCAATTAGCGCCATGCAGGACTGCTTACTGCTAAACCAGGAAACCATACCAGATCCCAATCTAAAGCAGCATATTGAAGTGCTCTTCCTATTAGTGGAGTTTCCTTCCCAATCTGAATCAACGCAACCATGCAAGTTAATATTTTTATTTGCATCATACTTGAGCCCATAGTCAACTATACCCTTTAGGTACCTCAATACATGCTTTGTAGCTATCAGGTGAACATGTCTCAAATTCGTTAGGAACTCTCTTAGGTTTTTCATGTGAAAGAATATGTATGGTCTTATGTTCACCAGGTAAATAAATGAACCATTCATGTGACGATACACTGTGGAATCAACTGTCTCTGATGAGGCTTCACACAATAGCTTCAAGTTTGATTCCATAGGTGTGGTCATCTCCTTGCAGTCCAACATTTTGAATCTCTTTAGAATATCCTCTGCATACTTTCCTTGAAAAAGAAAGATTCTATTCACACTATGCCACACCTCCATGCCTAAGAAGTAGTGCATCATCCCTAGGTATTTCATCTCAAACTCAGTGGCAAGCTTCCTCTTTGCATATACAATGATTTTTTCCTCTTCTATAAAAAAATAGGTCATCAACATATAGTAGGAGAATCATTGGTATTTCTCCTTCAACCTTGAATTAAAGGTTGGAATCCTCTTTATTCTTAGTAAATCCTAGGATCTTTAGTAAGCGTCCATCATGTTGTACCATGTCCTGGGTGCATCTTTCAATCCGTACATAAATTAATTCAATTTACACACATGAGTCTTCCTCTCATGTGTCTCAAATCCTAGTGGCTTCTCCACATACACTTACCCTTTAACTACACCATTTAATAGTTATATCTTGACATCCATTTGGTCTACTTCCCATTTCATTACTACAAACAATGCAACTATAGATATGATGGAAGTAAATCTCGCTATAGGTGAAAATTTCTCCTTGTAGTCTATACCTTCTTTCTTGGAGAATCCACATGCCACAAAATATTCCTTGTGTTTTTCAATGCTACAATATAAAACATGCTTGATCTTGTAGATCCACTTCAAAGTCACCATATAATTCCCTTCCGATATCAAAACAATCTCCCAAACATCATTCTTCATAATCGATTGGTACTCCTGGATCATGGAATCCATCCATTTTTTATTTTTTGTAGCCTATTCATAGTTGGAAGGTTCTTTATGAATGATGTCACATAGTAGGGCCACATAGTTGTTGTATGGTCTAGGTATTTTTCTTTCTCTGTGCATCCCATATGGAGTGCCATACCTTTTTGCATCTTGTATTAGCTCTTATGCCCATGCTGGTATTCTCTTGTGGGATTTATTCTCGTGAAGTGGTTCTACAAGATCTTGTGTTTAATTCATGTCATGCTGTTCACAGTCTTTAAGATTTGTTCCTTCCATTGTTGTGTATCGTGCTCTGGTTACTTTAGGTTCTTCAACCTCTTCAATAGGTATTTTTATGGATCTGGAGTATGTTGAGTCTTCGTCAAATGTTACGTCTATGTTCATGTCTATACTCTTAAATCCTTGGAACTATATTCGGTAGGACTTTGAAGTGTCACTATATCCTACGAATATTCCTTTTCTTCCTAAAGGATCAAGCTTGGTCCTATTTTCGTGTATGTATAGTAGGTGGAAAAATATTCTTAGATATCTAACTTCTAGTTTCTCTGCTGAGAAATCCCTTTCAGGAGTTTTATTATCAAGTACTTGATGAGTAGTATGGTTATGTACGTACACAACTGTCCTTGTTGCTTATTCCCATAATTGCATCGGAATATCCTATTTTTATAGCATTTCCTTCGCTCCTTCCATTATTATTATGTTGTTTTGTTCTACAATTCCATTCTATTGAGTATTGTAGGCATTTCTTAACTCCCTCTTAATCCTATATTCTCTACAAAGTTCATTGAATTTTTCTGAGATGAATTCTCTGCCATTATCTAACCACAAATTCTTAATCTTCCTTTTAGTGTGATTTTTGACCAATGATTTGAGTTCCTTGAACTTTTTTAATACTTCATTTTTCCCTTTCAAGAAATATATCCAAGTCTTGTGGAAGAAATCATCTATGAAGGAAACATAGTACACATACCCGCTTAGTGAGTTGGATGACATGGGCCTATAGACATCTTAGTGGACTATATCTAGTATTCATTTTTCTTTGCTTTCACTAATGGGAAATGTCTTCTTTATGTTCTTTCCTTGTGCACATGCCTTGAAAATTCCTTCATGTTTTTTTCTGTATTTCTAGAAGTCCTGAAACCGCTTTACTTGCAAATAATAGTGCTGATCTATATTTCACATGTGCAAGCCTTTTGTTCCATAGTTATCTTAGTTCTATGGAGTCATGAACAAATGCTTGTTTAGGTTGTCCCTTTTACTTGTAAAACCATCCCTCTTGCTTTCCAATTACTTTTGCATCATTTACTATCTTTCCTTTTGGCCACCTTAGGACTTGGACATCAACAAATGCAACCCTTATTCCTTTTGCATCTAGTGCAGAGATGTAGAGAATATTATTCTTCAATCCTAGAACATATATCACATCTTTCATCTTTAAATATTTCCCATATTATATCTTGTAGGAAGCTACTCCACTTACTTTTATGCGATATTTGTAATTGTTCCCAAGTTTCACCTTGTGAGGTTACTCATTCTTAGATAGATTAATGAATGATTTTTGTATCCTGTCATATGTTTGGTTGCCCCACTATCTACAATCTAATTAATACTTCCATGTGATATAGTTATTGTGAGTGTTGATATTAGGACATATTCTTCATCACTTGAAGAATCAATTATTTATTATATGAATATCTTTGTTGTTGGTTCATAATCTTCAGCGGTGTGAGCATCATGTATATTATTGTTTGAATTCTTGTTTATGGAGCCTGAAACTTGATTCCCTAGTTTCTTCCCACAGTTTCCCATAGTTAAAAATTTAAACTTATACAAATTTGATTTTTCTTCCACCAAAATATGCACTCTCCTAGGGAGAGCTACCCTAGCCCTCTTGTCTTGATGATCTGTTGAGATAATACCTTAAACTAGTAATACCTAGTTTACACTACTACATCATTCCTTCTTTCAGAGAGGCTCTGATACGATGTCATTTTTTCTATTATAATTCTAATTGTTTAGGATATTTATCTTGTATAATAAAACACACATCAAGATACATTATATAGAGAAGATACACAAGATAGAAGGATTTTCTTGAAGGAAACCATAAAGGAGAAAACCCTACAATATTTCTCATTATATTTTTGTCACTAAGGAAATACCACAAGATGGAAAAAGATAAGAATAAAAAGTATTCTTCATCTCTCTTTCTCTCTCCCCTCCTTTTCCTCTCTCTCACCTCATGCAAACTTGAGTGAGTGAGTGTGTGTCTAAATGAGAGAGGCTTCTCCCTATTTATAGATATTAAGTGATTGTCCTAGAACATGTCTGGGACAACCTCTTAACGTATAAGGGATGAATTCACCTAGGGAGACTCAAAAACACATTTTATTATATTAATCTTGCGCATTATTTTCCCAAATTACAATGGAGGGTTTACCTCAATGACCATATACAATAATGACATCCTGAATAGAGGGAAAAAAATCTCCTACGAGGGTACAATAATATATAATGATAATATACATTAGAATATCTTTTGAAGTTATAATTACAACAACAACACCCCCATCAGAGTGAGCATTGGTGTTAATTATACTAAATGAAGGAAGTGAACCCCCAATAAATGGGGTAGAAGGTGGAATATTCCCACTTTCGAATCGATGCAGAAGCTAAGGGGTCACTGTGCCCCCCATTCCAACACCAGGGTCCACACTAGAACCTGGAGAATGTAAAAAAATACTAGTAGTGATTTGCAACATGCCAAACATGAAAGGACCCATGTTAGAGGGAATTGACTGAGTCTCGACACTCAACCTTCCCGAGGAAAAATTTTGGTGTACAATTTTAAATTTTTATAATTTTGGTCATGTAGTACAGGAAGTACCATCCCCACGAGGGTCAGTCTAAACCAAATTCTAGAGAATCTATATAGTTGATGAATGAGAAACCTCAAAGGATCCTCCCACCATTCCAGACAATGGGGACATAGGGAACTCCGTTGGTTCTGAAATAGTACTCATGGTAAGAAATGTGTGGGAACCTCTATCGACAAGAGGCTACCTAGACTATCTAATTCTCTTACAAAGAGGAGGTAGAGGATTAAAAGGAGGTAATCCTACTAAACACCGATATTGTTGGGATGCCAAAAATCAATCAACGATGGCCGTCAAATAAACACACTCAAATAACTATGATCCTTAAAGCCAACTAGCGCACACAAATCACAACCATAACTAAAACTAGGTTAGATGCAAACAAGCCAATAATGAGGACAAGTGAGATCCCAAATGTAGCAGGTATGCATCATCCAACAGAGGATTGGGACTCTCATACACTACAAGCATATATGTGTATTCATCTATAACGACCCTCATATTCAACACATAAAATTATTTTGTTGTCCATTCCTTAGCTAGAAAGGACACTCATAGAATAACCTCTGTAACCACCTCCTACGATACCTAGGTAAGGAAACTAAGGTCACCCCAATATAATCAATTCTCAGGCTGAT
The DNA here is from genome assembly GCA_001517045.1 of Pseudotsuga menziesii. Classification (NCBI taxonomy): domain Eukaryota; kingdom Viridiplantae; phylum Streptophyta; class Pinopsida; order Pinales; family Pinaceae; genus Pseudotsuga; species Pseudotsuga menziesii. The sequence continues at coordinate 183,025 of LPNX010766614.1, forward strand.
AGTCCTAGGAAAGATCTATTGTATGGGAAGGGTATCAAATCCCAAATCTTGAAACAACCAAAGGTACCTCAAAATATGCTAGACACGAATAAGATCCCAGACATATATCCAATGCTCAAAATATAGTAGTAGGGGTCTATTCCTACCACCAACATATACGGTTCTTTGTGCTTAACTTCTTTGTAAGAGGATCCTCCCGAGAACACTAATTATACGAAATATTTCTCTTCTCACCTGGATAGACACCTAATTGTTTTGTTTCATAGTCTTGGAGAAGTTGACTCACAACATCCTATTCCAATACTCTAAAACCTGATCTTGTTAGTGCACCTTATAAAATAAAAGCGTTGTAATCAATTTTAATTTAATCTTTAATTTTAGAGGCTATGATTACTCAAGGTAAATGAAAGTGCAACTAGTGATGTTACGACTCAGCAATGAAAGAAAATATGCACACCTAAAAACAACGCTAAGTGCAACTTTGTTTTAAAATGAATAAGGGTATGCCACTATATGTAATGCACAAAAAATCTATCCTTTTCAAATGTCAATGCAATCCTTCCTATATGAAATCTTGAACACTAATCTCATCTAAGAAAACCTAATGCAAGTACCAATTTCAATGCATATGCAATTTGCAAGTAAACATGCAACTATGGAATTATTTTTGTATTTTCAATATAAATGAATGAAAATGCAATAAAAGTCACTAAAAATCTCATTCCATGCAACAAGCAGAAATCACAATCCAATAAAGACACCAAGACTAAAAATACTAATGCACTAATGGAAAAATAAAAAGGAGATAAATGACAAGAACTACTTTCAAAGAAAATCAATAAGAAGAGGTCCCTAGCCACAATAGAATCAGTCAACAAACAACATAGGTACCCAAGAAAACTCATCCACACTCACAATCCACCCAACGATTTCACACATAAATAAATCAAACAAAAAGCGAAGTGTATGCGAATGTTCAAGGATCAGTAGCGTATGTAGACTACAACCTATGCATATACACATCTATATGTTCTATGACCCACATGTACAAAGATGAAGGTGGTAAAAATCAAGCTAAGAGTCAAACCACTTTATGGGAATTCCAATGAGTTAACATAATACTAAATGAGACATGGAAATTCAAAGAAACAAAGAGCGAATCGAGCAAAACAAACATCCAAGCCCCAGCAAAAGGAAATTCCCTAGAGAAGTCACCAATTCTCTTACAAAGAAATAATTCCTATGGATTGGGGTGGACCACAACAGACAATATGAAACCCAAAATAAATTCATTCCCCATTATTCTAGGTACTTAAGAAACTAAACAGTAAGGGATGAGAACCATACCTTAATCGGATGTTTGGAGAAGGTCCCACTAGAGGAAATTTGGGGTCTAAAATGGGCCTTATAAGAAAACGAGCCAACAATAAATTATTGTGAGTTGAAATACAACAACCAATATAATTTCAATAAAATGAGTTAACCATAATGGTTGACTTAACATATTTGTCATAAAAAAACAAATTTTTTTGTCCAGATTTTCAACATATCTCCCTATGTTTTTACTCAAATTTCAAACAAGAGGGCTCATTAGATGGATAATTTAATTCCACATCCAATGAGTACCCATGCAACATACTTTTGACAGACCCTCCTTCCCTACAAACAAAAAATACCTAAAAAAATGTGATCATGACATCATTATCACATTTTTCTGGTATTTCTTGTTTTTAGGGTAGCAGGGTCTATTAAAAGTATGCCATCGTCACATTTTTTTAGGGATTTATTATTTTTTGGGTAGAAACGTCCATTAAAAGTGTTCCATGTGGGTACTCATTGGATGTGGAATTAAATTCTGCATCCAACGAGCCCTCGCATTCGAAATTTGAGTAAAAACACACAAAGATATGTTGAAAATACGAATAACAAAGGTAGTTTTTTCTTTCTTCGTCCAAAATTAATAAATATTATTTTATTATTTTCCTTATGAGGACCATTTTACACCTCAAATTTTGTCTAATGTTGTTGAGCTCTCGATCAAAACTTGTCCCTACACTTCGTCCTCAACAACAGAGAGATTTACAAGCATGATATATAATGTGTTAGTGTCTAGTATAGCATATTCAATTTAAACATGTATATAAAGTAATTACACCCATGGATACAAATATTCATAATTACACATGAAATTGGATCAGAAATGGTTATTTCTATTAATGTAAACACATATACAAATGGAAACCTCCGTCGGTAGCTTTTTGGATCCAAAAAATTGAATCCCTGCACTGAGGCCTCCATCACTTGTATCCTCCATGAAATGACAAGCTCACAAAGATAAGGGGAAAATTGGGAAATAGAACTAATGGCTTCCTCGAGGACAATGGGATGCAGACTCAAGCATATAAGAACGGGGAAAATTTTCTCTATAATCTCTTTACTCTCCAAAATTATCCTTCTCCAATGATTTAAAATAGCTTAATATATAACCCCTCCATTAGAAGTGAAGGGTTGAATCGAAGCATTTCCTGGCATACTGAAGACCAAGGATCAATTCATTCATTACTTGATGGGAAAAAATCCAAATATATTTTTTATTTTTTAGCATGAAACTTGATGTACATGGGTGACAGTGGTGCACACTATGTATATGCGAGTTTTAGACATGTGACCCATGTGTATCTTCAAAAGTATTTTTTATAGGGTTAAACTAGAGCATCAGGGCTATGGTGAGTAAATCAGGTATAGTGATTCTACATAGGGACAAAGAAAATGAAATCAAGGAATGATGCAGCAGGTGTGACAAATCACACTATAACATACACAATTCTTATAAATTCAACTCGATTTAGTTAAAATCCTATACAAAAAAACATGAGAATGCTCATGGAAATTATATCAATCACTTGTGTAATCATTGCAAATGGGGAACAAACACACGATATAGTAGGTTTGAACCTACAACCTTTATGAGATTGAAATAGATTTCTATTATGAAAAGTTCATTTGTATTCATAGTGGATAATGTATTTTTTCTCATGAGAATGAAGACTCCTAATTCCTCAGTGCCTGTATGAGGTAACTTCAAAAATCAAATCCATGATGGTATTAATGTAATTTTTTTACAAAATCAAATCATGTTTAAGGCTTTAAAGATAAAATGGTAAATGGAATATTATGGTATATAACAAAATATTAAGTTGAAAAAGAGAAGAAAAGTAAATCACATGAATCCATGACGTTTCAATTATTTCATGATCATAAATCTAAATCGATAATACCATCCACAACATGATTATTACCATAAATATTTTTGTACATATAACTCCTACTAGGAATTAAAATATTTGATGCTCTTAATTGATAAATAATGTTCATGTATGATATGATCTTAAAGCATAGTTGTAAAATTCGATCCTATGTTGACAGGGATTCATCGTAGTTTAAAATGGTATTGAGTCTTAAAACCCAAATCTTAACAAAGCCTTACTTAATGGTTTCAATTGTTTGCTTCCGTTTGTAGGTAGATTGACCTTCATTACTTTCCAAGTGACATTTTCAATGATTATGTGTATTTATTTATTGGCACGGGCTTGATAGAAGCGCTTATGCTAGAGTTTCTCAAATTGAAGAACAAGACCTAACGAAATATGTGATATTTACATTAGATTTAGGTTTAAATCTTAGGAATATTACCTTCTCGACTTGGCTCATAAATTTCTCTAGATGTCCTAACTAGCCTGAAACTATAGCTTTAGTGATGTTGTTTGAGCCTATACTACCCTAATAAATGAGCTAATGGAAAAATTACTAGATATGTCTAACTGATAAAATGGATTTGAATGCTGTGATGAGGTTGAAAATGTTTTAATGAATTGGTGAGAAGGCTTTGTTGATTCAAATCATGGAAAATATTTGTTGAAGGTAATAATCCACATTGATATGAGATGTCACTATCAGTACATGTAAATGGGCATGGAAATAACTCATAAATGAGTTGTATAAGAGGAAAATCGTCGAGGAAGGTATCATGTTGTTGTTGTCAAAGTTCCTTCCATAAGTCACAAGACATTTTCTTGACTTTTGTTATGTCAATGTCAACTCAAAATTGGGTGTCTGATCTACCAACGTACCCATATGTTTAACCATCCCAAAAAACACTACGAATACATAATTGAGAGTGCATGATACAACAAACAAGGTTCCCTTAGTCCCACGCATAAAAAATATTCATCATGTTGTGTGACATTGGGTGGAAGATCATCATGGGGTTGGATCCCAGCCTATACCAATAATAGTTCTCAAAAATAAATACGACTCTCTTTTCCACTTCATTATATCTAGTCTTTTCTTCACATTTTTTTCCCATTTAGGCGTTTTATTGGACCTTTTGGGGAAATTACTAGTTAATATAATTCAAATATAGAGTGAAAAAGAAAGTGAGAGCATTCAAAAAAAATATGCATTAGGAAAATCAAATTGTATACTAGGAGAGCTACTTAACTTGTTGTTGGTGAACAACAATAGGCCACAAGTGAAGTGCCACAAACAAATTAAATTTGTTACTTGTTCTCCAAGTGTAGTTATAATCACATGTTGTCTATGTCATAACTAGTTGTTTTCACCCACCTTCTTCTAGGTAAATGAGTTATTTGCCACAAATTTCCTATTATACATGCATCAACTACCATTTATTTTTTATGTTCTTATTTTTTTATAAATGTTTATTTGTAATAACCATGAAACACATATTTCATTAAATTTGTAATTATTTAGTGGATCTAGAATTTAGAACTTCCGCTAGATTGAGTTCTTTCAAGATGAGGAAAGTCATAGACTTTGAATCCTTACATATTGTCTAGTAATATTATTTATAGTTTGTATTTAATGTTAAGTTGATTAAATTATTTTATGACAGAATACTAACATTGTATTTGTTACTACAACAATTAGAAATATTGTCGTAGTAATTATTTGTGTCTTTGTTGAGTATGTTGTTTTATTTTTGGAAGTTCACACCATTTATAATCAATACAGGAAAATATTTTATGACTTTAAAGTCTAAGGTTTAACCTTGTAATGATTAAAATAAATTATGAATTCAAATAGCAACATAATTTTTTATTATTGTTGTTGGTAGTGGTAGTGGTAGTGTATTAAAAACTAAGTTGATGAATGTTTACTTTATGAATTATAGATTAAC
>LPNX010766641.1:0-18997 GCA_001517045.1 Pseudotsuga menziesii
AAAAAGTCATGAGAATTAGACTTTTCAGTAGGGGGACCTTTAAAAACCGCCCCCAAAAGTACTAAGAATTGGACTTTTGGGTGGGGGGGTTAAAAAAGTGCCCCCAAAAGTCCCCAGAATTTTAATTTTGGCGTGGGGGGGTTTAAAAAATGCCCCCAAAAGTATTGAGAATTGGAATTTTTTTGCGGGGGGTGGTTTAAAAACCACCCCCAAAAGTCTAATTTTCGGGACTTTTGAGGAGGGTTTTTAAGAACCACCCCCAAAGACCTGGAAAATGTCTTTTTTTTTGCGGGGGGGGGGGGGGGGGGGGGGGGGGGGTTTAGAAAAACCACCACCAAAAGGGTATAAGATGATGGTTATCGATGCATATCTGCATTGTACCATCCTTCTTCTTTATGAAAAGTATTGGTGCTCCCCAAGGGGACTTACTCGGTCGGATATATCCCTTCTCGATCAACTCCTGCAACTACAATTTGAGTTCCACCAACTCTATTGTGCTCATGGGGTAAGGGGATTTTGAAGCTGAAACTGATCATGCTGTCAAATCTATGGAAAAATATAAGTCTTGTTTTGGTGGTAATCTTAGGATTTCTTCAGTAAATATGTCCTTGAAGTCTACAAGAATTGGAAAGTCCTCGATGTGTTGTTCTCTTTCAACTTCTATGTCCTAGATGTTCATTGCAAACAATTTTCATCCTTTCCTATGCATTTTTTTTTCTTGTAAAGCGGATATCTACTTTATAGAAACTTTATTAGGTATGCCTTGAATCCTTAGTTGATTTTGTTGGCTACCTGTACACAATATTGAATTGTGTAAGCAATCAAGCATGGCATGGTGTTGTTCCAACCAGTCCATACCGATAAGTATATCATACAATCCTAAGGGTGGTATGTTTAGCTTTAATCTAGTCCGAAAACCATTCAGATTTACCTCACAATATTTAACTATTTCATAAACTTTGTGTTTCGTATATATGTGGCTAATTGCACCAGCCAAGGTTTCTCATGATTCACTTTTCCTGGTTTACATACATCAACAATTTTAGGCAATACATAGCTCCGACAAGAACCGAGGTCAATCAATATTTAAATTGAAGTGTTTGAGATCTTACCTTCTATCTCAATGATCGTAGCCTCATGGTCTACCCGTTACCCATCCAAGGCTACATAAATATGTAGTGTTCCAGCTATGTCTTCTACCATTGGTTATTCTTGTAAATTGTGCAAGAATCCATTGATCTTGTTCTTACAGTCTTGGGAATAATGGGGCCCTTGGAATTTCCATCATATTATTTTCGGTGGGGCAACATTGGATCCATCATTTGTTGCTGGCTTGTTAGCATTTGGAGCTGGTACACATGGCTTTGTACCTATTTTGTTGAATTTATTGTTGGCTAGAAAACTATTGTTCTACTTTCTATAAGGTGTTGGGTTGAAACTTGGTTTGTGGTCATTCGAGAAGGTCCTATACCTGTCTCTACTTCTATTGATCTTCTCTTTCCTCATATTTCCATGCTCACAGAAAATCCTAGATTTGTGTAAGGTGGTTTCCAATGTTTTAGGCATGTCAAATTCAATTCTTTCCCAAAAGTTTGGAGGAAGGCATCCTAAAAACTGTTGTATTTTTCCCTTCTCATCCTTGATGTATGGCACATAATGTAACAAATCCAAAAATATGTTAATAAAAGAATCCATATTCATGGAACCCATACTTAACTCGTGAACTTCTTTCACCTTTCTGTCGAAGAATATTTCCGACATGTATTTCTCCTAAAAATCTTGCAAAAATTACTCTATCAGATTTATCTTACCTCATCTTTCTTGGTATGCTTCAGGTTTCTCCAACATTTAGCTACTTTTCCATTTAAATTATAGATATCTAGACTGTCTTTCATTTCGCTAAAGTAGTTATGTACTCGGAAATATTTTCTCATACCTAGAATCCATTCTTCATCTTTCTCCGCTGTGTTCATTTCTCCTTCATAGGTTGGGGCTTTTACTTTTTTGAACTCCCCCTAGAGATTATCATCATTTCTTTGTTTCTTTCTGCAAGGAGAAAGAGAATCATCACTAGAAGGACAATGATAATATTTTATGGAGGTTCAATCTTATTTTCCTTCTTCTCTCAAGTTGCTGGCCCGTTTATGGTAAAATTCATTCTTGAACCTATTTATGGAATGAGTGGGTTTTCCCTACGTGCTTCCTCCAATCATGTTCCGCAACAATGCTTCATTAATTGCTTGTTGTTCCTTTATTTAATTCAGATTATCATATTTGAAACTTTGTAAGTCTACTTGAATACTTTGTATGGTTTTCAATATATCAGAATTTAGTTCCACCACTACTTCTGCTTCTTGAGTGGGGGTCTTCAAATTTCCTTTTCGGTTGTTGTATTCTTAAATGTTCATGATTTGAATTGCTCTTTTTAAATAATGTAATTGCAAACTTTTAATAATAGGAAATTTTTTTGTTAGTTAACAAAGTTTAAACAAACAGACTTTATTTTCTATAGTGAATGTTTGGCACACCCATTTGGTCTCCTAGTGTTCAAACTGGGCTCTTCTACCACTTGTAATGTCCCCAAATTTTTAGTTTTTTTACTAGGTTAGTTAATTACTACCTGAACTGGACATTAACTTATATTCTGCGGAAATTGTTGAACTTTGTTTGCGGAACTAAATTGTCGTAATCTGTCATTACCCTCTTCTAGATGTTTTCCCCAATGTGGTTAATAATGTATTTCTATATTGTTTTTATGTTTTTTGGTCTAAGTTAGATGGTTAAGTTGTTCATTGATCATTTCTTATCATGCATGTGCATGTATGTGTGTTTATTTTATAGCTTACTTATTGGTTATAAGTTTTGTTTACTCGTTTATGAAAAGTCTTGACTTAACTTGTAATTGTGAAGGGGTGGACTTGGAGGACTTGTATCCCTTACATGGCCACTTGAAGAGGTAAATGGTTTCACTTGATGTTACAAAGCTTACTTAGTTCATATTGAACTACTAAAACTATTCTTGGTTTCATGCATGTTCATTAGGTGACAAAAACTTGCTATGATAGTTAAACAATGACATGTTACCTATGCTAAACTACTTCACTGCTTTGGACGAAATAAGGACCACAGTCATATCTCATTGATTATTATTGCTAGTGTTCGCGTGATTAGTTTACTCATGGATATGTTTATTTAGGCCTACATCTAAATGGTTATTATTAATATTATTAGTGTGGTTTTAAGACTTCAAACTTTAAGTATTTAGAAAATAGTCTTGGAATACTTGTGTCCAAAGGTTTAAAGGCCTAAGTTACAAGAATTCGCCATATGTTGTTTAAATTATTTATACCATAGGTTAAAGGTATGTTTTAATCCATTCATGGCATATTCCATACATCATGAATCTTGGCTTTACCCTAAGTCCATGATGCATAAGATGACATTTCAGTGCAGAAGGCATTTCAATTACCAAATCGTGATTGGGGTTATGAAACTACAGGCATGGGAATGAAATTCGATGTTGGTGGTGGACAAGGTGGCAGAGTAAATCATCCTCATAATGTGGGGAAATCAATACCTAAGCTTGGTATATCGTGGATTAATGATTCATTTATCACTTTGATGGTTTATCTCTATTTGACTCTCTGGTTTGTATTGCTGTGTGACGTTTGGCTTGCATCTGTGCTTTGGGAAGGTATTCCCTTCACCTGGTTTTCAACATTGTTTAATTGTTGGTTTGAATAAAGGATTGGTATACTTATCATGATTATTTATCTATTTTTTTCAGGTGGCAGGTATTAGATTATGCAGGTCATGGGTCTCTCAGGTTTCCTGCGCATACCCTTCATAGGTAAGCCCTATTCCAACAAGCTTCGAGCTTGTTACCTCTACGTATAGTCATTTGAAAGAGCTTTCGAGATTGGTGTTTTTAATTTTAAATGAATACTTGTGGCGGTTAGGGGTTTTGACTATTTACAGGTTTTTTTTTATTTTGAAAGGAATCTAGAGATGCATATGACAGTATTGGGGGTTTTTGTGTGGTTTGCATTTTGCGCCTTTGAGCTATAACTGTTACATATGTTCTCTGTAACAGAATATTGGGTTGGTATCTTGAATGTATGGCTAGATGGTTAATATAATCTCGTGCATTTTGGTTTTGATAATGGGTTTCAAAAATGTGGCAGTCCCATTTCTTGCAATGGTGCCTTGTTTTGGAATCACGACTGTGTATTTTTTACTTATGATTTACAATGATATAAATTTATGTATTCGTTGTTGTATATCAATTGTAGATATGGTTCCTAGCTTGGAAAGGTTTTGACTCTGTATAAATTGTTGTTTGTACTTTAAATTCTCATTTTGGGTTTTTAACAGAGTTGGTTTAGATTCCATCGATGGCACTCTTTCCAATTAGCTTAGCGACTATGGAAAATATTAGTGAAATGTTGTTAATTGGTGGTTTACGATTTTGTTTAGTTGTCCATGAATAATCTTGGAAATGACCATGAGTTTGGTTTTTAATAATGCAAAATGGATGTCATTTATATGATAGCGTAGGCAGTGGTTTTAATTATTATATGGATTATGTTAATGGTCTCTTTCTTTTCTTCTTAGTTGTGAGCCTCGAATATGATTTCATTGCATAAATTGAGTTTATATTACTGTGTGGATAAGTCGAATATGATTTACAGTGTGTATATTTTGTTGGTATTTAATGTGTGGAAATATTGACATGGAAACAGTTTCATTTTAAGGTTAATCCTTCTTGCATTTTAAATGTTATATAACATAGATTAAGTGGAATACTTATAAGTTATTACAGTGTTGGAACCGTTGCTAGCGAATCCTACAGGATTCGATGCTTGTTTTATTTTTAATGTAACTTGTATTTTTTTTAAACGGTGATCTCGCGGGATTCCTAGGCTATGTGGTTGTAAATGATGTGTGTGTGGATGTTTTGTTTTGGCATGAATTCCAACAGGATTCGATCCTATAACCTCTTGATTTATACGATATGTGTTAATGCGTTTTTTTTTGGGTTATGTTTTAATATTTATGATAATGGTATAAAGTATATAGTGTGGTTATGAAATATGATGCACTCATTCCTACAGATCTTATAGGTCTCGATAGCTTGGAATTCAATGTTATTTCTTATAAAATGGAAATGATTTTTAATAGTTGGTTTTATGATATTTATTTAAAGTGTTAGAAAATTATATTGAAGTTATAATTTTTTGCATAAAGATTAGGCTATGACTATAGATAATAGTTTGGTTTATTATAAATAATATAAGCCTGCTGGAAATATGAAATATGCCAGCGGAGATAAGATATAGGTTTTGTTTTTAATTAGTTCTAGGTTTTGAACTTGAAGTAGAAGACGGGAAAATAAATTGCAGAAATGAATATAAACCAAACCCTCCTATAGATAACACTTAAGGTGCTTATTTCATCATGAATAAAAATATATTAGAATAGATTGGTTGAATACAAAAAGATAACCTAACTTTTGATAAAATAAATACATCTGTTAATAAACAATGAGTTTAACCTGTAAGTGAAGAAATAACTAATGCGAAAAATATAACCTAGCATATAGAAAACAGTTACTAAATATCCATTCATAATTCAATCTCCTTTTTTAATAATAAAATCGGTGTAGTTTTCAAGGGAAAAAACAAGAACCTCAATCCTACAAGATGAAGTTGTTTTAATGAATGAAAAATATTGCACAGTCAAATACCCAGCATTAACAAATTCATAGACAGATATGACCTCTGTTTAGATAACCGAATAACTTTGGAACTACCACGTTCCACCCCACCATGAACTGGAACCATTCCTAGTTTCAATCTGGATCCCCCCGATCCGTTTACAACATGCAAGTAGCTTAGAGCTCCTAAGGTAAGGCTTCCATATCTAGTATATCATGTTTTGGATCAATTCTCCTTCTTTCTTCTTAGGAAAAATGTTATACAAGAACTCTCTTGAGAATAATCAGGTAGAATTCTGGAATAATAAAATGATCCAGAAGCGTCTCTTTGGCTTGGGTTTTTATAGGCATCTTTTCATTCAAAGGGGCAGTTAAATCAAGAATCATTTGATTTCTTGAAATGACCCTTTTTATTTACTTTAGATAATTTTAATATTTAATTACATTAGTAATAATAATAGCATATGGATCCTTTCTTTATTACTTATAATTATTAGTATTATTACTATGCTTACTCTTTATACATATCATGTATAAATTATTTAGTTATATATATATATATATATATATATATCATTTGTTAACATTTTACCCTTAGGTATCATATGGTATGAACCCTAAACATATGGCACTTTTATTTTAGCTTAGTTAGTTTCTTTAATAAGGCCTTCACATAGGGGTTAGGTCAATTAGGATAGGAAACTCTAAACCTCCTTGCATGTTGGATTCCCTCGTATAACATGGTAGCTCTTCAGTACTTGATGAGATATAGAAATTCAAAATTCCATTTAATCACTTAAAAATAAGTAAGATGAGATCAATTTTTTATTCGAGCCATTTTCACTCGATATATTAATTCTTTTTAGTAACTCCTAGAGCTTATCTAAAGCCCATACTCAACGCTAAAAATAGGGAGTTACAAACTTATTGCAATTCTAGAGCTCCTAACTCAACAGTAATGTTAGAATGTACTTGTAGGATACACCTAGGGATACAATGACGAAGGATCCAATATTTCAGAGCTTATCATCGACATCAAATTGTAAGGCTCGATGGATTATGCTCAACACTTCCAATTTTATCTTTTCATGTGCTTCAGAGCTTCATGCTATGCACAAATGTTTCATAACTCATGTGTTCTAGATATTATCGGTCAACACAAATATAAATACTCATGTTCTCCACAGCTTCTCGCTCAACTAAAAACATCAAATACCCATGTGCTCCATAGCTCCTCGCTCAACAAAAAACATCTCATCAATTATGTGCTTCATGGTCCACGCCCAACACATGAAATCATATAAATAAAACATATGCAATTTTATTATTCTCAATATATCAAAAAAATCATCATGTTCATATGCAGTGGGGTATTAGACCTAATATAACAATTAAAACATCAAAGTAACATCATAAGTAATAGGGCTTATGCCCATAAGTGTTAGGTCAAAATTCAAGATATTACAAGTTACTTGTAAACTTTGTGTCTATATCCGACACTATTACCTTTGGTAAACAATGTAGTATGAATATATATTTCATGAAAATATTTGCAATGTTAACAGCTTTATTTATAGATTCAACAAGAATAAAATGAACATATTTGTGTAGTTTGTCAACTACAACCATGATGAAATCATGTTATCTGAAATTCTTAGGTAGACCGATGATGAAATCCATAGTGATTGTCTCCCACTTCCATTTTGGAATGGGTAGTGGCTACAACAGTCTCACGGAGTGTTGACGTTCTTCCTTAAATTGCTGACATTAAAGAGAACGAGCTAAGCATTCTGCCATTTCTTTCTTCATATTTGGACATAACAAGTCTTTCCTGATCATAGTGATTATTTTCTGGTATCGAAGATGTCATGAATACAATATTTTATGTAGTTCATTCATGACAATAAGTTTAATTTCTACTATGTTTGGTATGTAGAACCTGTTTTATGCAACAACATCCCTTGTTTGTTTAGGATGAAATCTGTTTTTACTTGATTTTGTTCATTTCTAGTTGTCATTTCTTTTAACATCTAATATTCTTTATCATAATGTTCAGTCCTTAGAATCTAATTTTCCAAATCAGATTCATAGTTGCTCCTTACAAACAGTAAATTCGCATGACGACTTAGAGAGTCCACCACTTTATTTATTTTTCCTTTTGTATTTTTTATTTCAAAATCATATTCACTTAAAAAGGACATCCATATGGCATGTCTTGCATTCAAATTATATTTGTCAAATAAGTATTTAAGACTTATGTTGTCTAACATAAGTAAAACAATTCTTCCAATTAGGTAGTGTCACCACATTTTTAAGGCGCGAATTATAGCAGCAAGTTATAAATCATTTGTTTCATAGTTTTTCTCATGATCTTTTAGTTTCATAGATTTATATGCCACAACATAATTTTCTTGTAATAAAAATCCACCTAGCCCTTCATTGCAAGCGTTGGTACACATGACAAAATCCTTGAATGGATAAACAACATTTAAGATTGGAGCGATAGTTAATAAGTGTTTTAGTTTGTTAAATACTTGCATGCATTTTTCAGTCCATTCAAATTTTTTACCTTTCTTTTGTAAATAAGTTATGGGGTAGGAAATATTAGATAATCCTTCGATGAACTTTTCATAGTATCTCATAATCCCCATAAATGATATGATATCGCATACATTCTTAGGAACCATCTAGTCCATGATGGCGTTTATTTTGTCTCCATCGACTGATATTCCCTCCTTGGACACTATGTGTCAGAGGTACCTAATATTATCTTTAAGTAAATCACACTTACTGAATTTTGTGTATACTTGTTGTTCTCTTGGTACTTGCAAAACTATTATTAAACGTTCTTCACGTTCTTGCTCATTTTTAGAGTAGATTAGTATGTCGTTAATGAAGACAACCACAAACTTATCTAGGTAGTTGCTTAAGATGTTTTTTATTAAACACATGAATGCAGTAGGTTAATTTTTCAACCCAAAAATAATTACGACAAAGTCATAGTGACTGTAACAGGTCTTGAATTTTGTTTTAAATATATCTTGATATTTTATTCGCACTTGATGATAACCTGACCTTAAGTCTATCTTTGAAAAGATAAGTTCTCTGCAGAATCGATTGAATAGATCATCTATATAGGGGAGTGGGTATCGAGTATTAATAGCCATGTTATTTAACTATTAGTGATTTATGCATTATCTTAGTGTTCAATCCTTATTTTTCACAAACAAGATCGGTGCTCTCCAACGATAGACACTTGGTTGAATGTATTTTTTATCGATTAGTTGTTATAGTTGTGATTTCAGCTCCATAAGTTCTATTATATTCATTCGATATAGAGCCTTTTATCCTGGTACTGCTCTGGGTATCAGATCGATCATGAAGTCAATATCTCTTTTTGGAGGAAGTCTAGGGACATCTTCCAGAAATATGTCTTCGAACTCCTTTAAGACTTGTATGTCCTCCAGTTCAGGTTTGTTATTTTTTTCATTATCATTCATTCTATAGAATGCGAAAACTTTACATCATTTTCTTACTGATATTTTAATTTGTAATGCAAAGACTTCTATGATGGTCACCTTCCTAGTCATTTCTTTTACTTTTATATTATTCCCATTATTTCCAGTGCATGTAAAGGTTTTATCAAAATAGTTTAACACAAATTTATGTTCTTCTAGCCAATCCATTCCTATTAGTAAATCATAGGATCCTAAAGGAAAAATATTTACACTAACATGCGTAAGGAAATATTTCATCATCAAATTAAAATTTATAACAAAATTAGTAAATTTCTATTTTTTACATGTGCGTAACTATACTAGCCATGACCTATTTCCCTTTTAAGGTACCAATTTTCATAAATCAACTATTCTAGCTGATATATAGCTCGGGATTTCTCCTAGATAAATTAAAATAGAGATAGGTTGGTTTTTTATCATACCTTCAATTTCGACAATAGAAGTTTGGTGGTCTACTTGTTGGTTTTCCAATGCAGCACAGATTCTCAACATGCTCCTTTCCATGTCCCCAACTGTGACTACTTCTTGTTTAGAATGAACACCAAAAACAAATTTCCTTACTAGACAATCTTTAAAGTTATGTGGACCTCCACATTCCCAACATTTGAAAGGTTCTTTTTGTGTTGAGTTTTTCTTAACAACTGTTGAAGGTTCTTTACCATAGAGTTTTGGGTTTTAAAGATATTGTAATTATTACCCTGGTATCCCCTATAGTTATTTCATGAATTTTTATGGAACTTATTCTGCTTCTTTCTAGGATCAAAATTATTTGGCCTTTTATTCTTATTTTGGTCATAGCACATTTTTTCCTTCCGCATCACTTCCTCTAGTGTCTTTAGATTGTCTATTCAGTCTGTTCTTTGAACATGATCGAAAAACAACTAAGGAACCACTGTATTTTAGGTTTCTCGTTAATTTATAAGGAACATAACAAAGTAGGCTTCAGAACTTACTGTGTAGTTATTTCATCATCATGGATCCTAGCCTTAGTTCATAAAATTATTTTTCTTTTTCTTCATAATATTGTTGAGATAAGTACTTTATATTAAATAGTTTATTAAATGTTTTCCAAGTTACATATATCTCTTTTCTCCCTTTAACCTTCTTTATGTCTTGCCACCATATATCTACTTTTCTAGTCATACTATAGATGGCCTTCTTTTCCTTGAACTCATCAGAGTAGTTATATATCTAAAAATAATTTTTCATTCTTAACAACCAGGCCTCTGCCTCTTCTCTCTTCTAAATTTCCCCATTAAACGTGGGTGGTTTAATTTTCTTAAACTCCCCATAGATTTCCTCAAAGGGTCTGTATTTTCTCTTCTTCTTATTATCATCATTGCTTTCTCTTTACTCTTTCTTTTTTCTATTTTGTTTAACTCACTCTTCACTTGAGATATCAAGTTTATGGCTGGAAAATTCGGCTTTCTTCCCTTACATTTGTAAGGTGCAGTTTTAGACATTTCTTGTTCATATTCCTTATTTTTTTCTTTTTCATCTTTATGTATTTTTGCTAACATAATATAATTTAATTGTTCTTGATCCTTTATACTTTTCTTGTTATCTTCTTTAACCTTTATGAGTTCCAATAATAACTCCTTAATAGTTTTTTTTAGTTCAGATTTGTTATACTGATTGTCATTTAGATCTACCCAAATTTCTCCATCCCTTAACTTAGAGTCTTTGTTATTTAAAGTATGTTCTCGGTGATGTTCCTCTTCTGCAGACATCTCCGCATCTACCATGTTTCCTGCAAAATATAGTTTTGCTTCTCTTTGTTGTTTGTAAGAGAATTTAAATAAATGAAGTAGGAGTTAGTCCTATGTTTTCTGTAGCAGTTCTAGTGTTGAATCGGTTCAGGCCTAGTGTTGTAACCATGCTCTGATACCATTATGTAACACCTAAAAATCATACATAATTTTTTTTTACATGTGTTATTTCAAATTTACTTTAGCAAAATTATATGTTTAATTACTATTGGTTCTAATATCAATTGTCTTGTTTCTTACAATAGGATTAGTTGGTGTTTATGATGTCCAGTTCCTTCTAGAACCTGCAGCCCTACTCCTTCAAGTGATGTATTTTGTTTAACTTTTTTTAATTAATTATGTAAATTTTAAGGCTTCGCCTTAACATAGTTACACTATCTTTGTAAGACCTACCCCTAAGTGTGATAGGCTTAGGGTTTGTAAAGTATGGTTCTCCTTATGACTATCTCTACTATAACTTTTTATAGATCCTCCAACTATTGGTTTTGGTACACCTCTTTGCAGTTCTTTATGCGTATGATTAATTTATATCTTAAATATATTGTCATGTTTTATATTCAATATGCACATCCTAACATCATGTAGGAAATAAGGTTTTAATGTTATTATGGTTTTAATTTATTAAACCCCTCTCAATACCTTAGCCCAACCCACCACTAAGGTATTGGGATTTGTATTATACATATTTGATGATGTACCTTAGAAGAGATATGGGTCTATCCATGATCCACGATGGAATCCCAAATCTATGAAGGTTTTTACATTGGGTTAAATGTTTATATGCTAGGGTTTCAATGCAAGGATTGAGTTGGAATATGATAAGGTTTGTGTAACATATATATTAGCGTGATGTTCTGAGGCATAGGTTATATGATTGGTTTTTATTACACTATCCAAGGTTTGGATTTACAATTATTTCGTTGTAAATGATATATGTCATGATATTAAAGTTATCCTCCGGTTGACATTAAACTTGTCCTCACTACGAGTTGGAAGTGTAACCACGACCCACAAGTGAGTATGGGATGTGATCCCTACCCTACATGTGGATGGTGATAATTATATAGTTGTGTAGGATTTGAAAGATCCTTTAATCTATCCTTAGCTCTCATTTTGTTCAGGCTGTTGGTCGGAGGCATGATGGAGGTCGAGATATGCTCTCCGTAGAACTTTCTCTAGTTTACTCTGTTAACAAGCATTCTTTGTTTCATTCTTACTGTGTTAATGGTCATTGATAGAGGTAAATGCTTGAGGTTTATATGACCAACCTTCTCTCAACGACATAGCACTTGACGAGTCTTATAACACTTCCTACCATGTGGCTAGTATGTTCCAACAGGTTAGTTAAGCTTTCTATTTTATCATTTCATTAAACGTTTACAGTCTTTGTTCTTAAATTCAATACTAAAATTTTCTCTTGTTGATTTCCAGGATACAAAGGGATAAGGGTTCCTACAGGATCTAACTCCTCGCCCCCATTGCCAACATGCTTAGGAAGAACAATACTCTGTAATTTTTTACTCTAGTTATTAAATTCCAACAATGTGTTAATTATATTAGGGTTTTTAGTTGCATGTTCGGCACTGAAGAGGAATTGAATGGCTAACCTCCTCTCAAACCCACATTTCCAAACTCTCATGTAATGCCACTCTTAACTTTCACCATAAATTTCTTTTTTCTAGTTTATACACATGTATCATATGGATAATACCTTGGTTTCATATTGGGTGTAGGTGGAGTCGAAGAGAGCTTGGAAACCGATGTGCATATTTCTAAGAGAAAAGATAAGTATTCTTCTTTAATAATAAACCATTAGGGTTTGACATTTGATAGAGAGGCATCAAGGCCATTTTACCTCTTTTAGCTATCATAGTTGTAATTATTGTTCGAGTTTTCCCACTATTCTAAAGCAAGATAGATGGCCTCGCTTAGAGAATGTGTGATTTTTGTAAAATATTTAAGCCCATATAAAGCTATTTTATCTTATAGTAGCCATCCTCAATGGGATTACAACCGTGTGAGAAGTGTTTAATAAAACACAATTTGTTTGTATCTAATACTTTCATTGTAAAGAAATTTTGTGTGTAATGTGAAAACGAATTGCTAAGTTTTCCACATGACCATTCATGGCTTAAGGACATCCTATCATATTAATGGTTTGAGGACTTGGCTATACCTGTAGGGTCTATGATCATTTAAGAGATGAGTAATATTGGTTTGTAAATAGTGGAATCCATATAACATGGTATTATGACCATAGCATGTATTTGATTATGAAATAAGTTATTGATTTCATATATGTGTGTGTAGCTTATTTGTGTTTAATTAATTTTATGCATTTTCGAATGAAACCTTATGCGACTTGATCGCAATATCTTCGTGAGTATTGAGACCCAACATAAAACGAAATGACGCTCTGCCTCTGTATAATGATTCACACTTTTATTTAAATGTACAATGAGTTCTTGGAGGTTATGTCAGACTGTTTTAATTGTAACTTGTATTGGTAGCAACAATGTGGACTCACCTACGATATTGATTTCATGTCGTGATAATAGATAAGATATCAAGTTATCAATTAGTTTTCATATTTGAAACAGATTTTTCTTTGATTATCTAAGCATTATAGTGGATGTTAAATGATCCTCAATCCATTATTTTCTAGTATATACTTGAAGGGATTCAATCCCGTGACTTGTAAAGTAATCTTGTGTATTAGATTGGGATTTTTTCCAACCTAGGGTAGCCACGATGTGGGCTTAAGACACTACATTTAGGTGTTAATGATGTTTATTAAATTGACTCATCAGTTTTGTAATAAATTTAATGTATAAAGGATATGATTAGGAAAACTTGATATACGGTGTATATTAAAAAATCTTTGATTCGTAATTTTTCTCTCGCCATTGTGTAAATTATTGTGGGGAAGTGATTCCATTATAGTTGTTTTCTTAAATTAAGTGAAGTTACGATTTGATGGGATATATTTATAAACATGGTTTTGTTATAATGTTGTTTAGATACTAATTTAACATTAGTTTGATTTTGGGATCTACATATTTTATCTATGGTATTTCCTATGTAAATACTTACGATATTAACAATTCTTTCTCCTATATAGATCCTACTCATTGCTTAGTACTTAGCTTAGTTTAATCATAAGTTCTAATACTATTACTATTATTTAAAAGATTTTTGTCTATAACTAAGCTAAAAGCTACAGATCTATATGATAATAGTTTTATAAACTGACACTTTAGTTTCATGAGGAGAATTTGGATAAACATTATATAAATGAATTTCATTCGCTTACATGGAAAGGGAATCTAGATCTATACTTATAGAGAAAAATTGTAAATCCACTCGCTAATTTAGTTTTGAACATGTAGAGTAAATAATTATCGAGGGAAACAATGCAATTAGGAATTTGTACTATGAATATTTGAAATAGACG
This sequence comes from Pseudotsuga menziesii, assembly GCA_001517045.1. Classification (NCBI taxonomy): domain Eukaryota; kingdom Viridiplantae; phylum Streptophyta; class Pinopsida; order Pinales; family Pinaceae; genus Pseudotsuga; species Pseudotsuga menziesii. The sequence continues at coordinate 14,458 of LPNX010766641.1, forward strand.
ATTTCACTTCATTAAGAACAACTATAATAGTAGTAGGTTAATAAAAGACAAATATAATTAATCTAGTGCGATTCTCGGATTTAAACATATTCTAGAGCATTTAGAATATAAATTATAAACTTGGCACCAACACTCGGAAAAAAAGAGCGGATAATTTCTTCCTCCCAACCAACTCCCACAACAACCAAGTTACTTGCACCAGAACTTCGATCTTGTTTCGTAAATCACAAGAGAAAAATATCAATGTGCCATCTCTTGCATCTCATAGATTTCAATCTCCATCCAATGCTATCCTCTTACTGCTTATGGACATAGTAATTTATAGTATTTTTCCTAGGACTTGGTCATTTATGAGCCTTCTGCTCTTTAGCACTCAACTAGGAGTTGTGACCGGATTTTTGGGGATGATGCCTCCCGTATAAGCAGTTTTTGTGACTTGCCTTTTTCCTCTTTTGTGTCAGCAAACATTCTTCAATAGTTATATCCACTCTTGTCCCCCTTTAGCATATTTTATTAAATAAAATTGTTTTTATTATAAAATGTTTTATTCTTGACTTTTCTTTCAAAAATAATAAAATAATAATTAAACTATTTTCCAAGAGAATTAATAATAATGATTAATTCATTGTTATAGCATAGTCACCTATAATGATTGGTTGTGGACTAGTTAAGTATGACAAGAAGTACGTAGGACAATGAAGGATTTTTAGCTTATTAAAATTAACTTAGATTTATATTTCTAAAATAACTATTGTGCTTGTAAAAAAAAAGCCAATGAAAGGGTTTTTTCAAAAATTAGAGAATTGTTATGAAATATTGATCTTTGGACTCATTTATTTGATTTAATAGTAAGAGGATGATTGTAGAATTGCTTAGTCACATTATATTAAGTATATTCTACTAGTTTATATTAAAAAATATTGTTTCTATCATTATTGTCACAATAAGTGTTTATTATAAATACTATGTTTTAATGGTTTTCATTATTCTTCTCACATTTAATAAGCCATGAAATATCCTTCTTAGTAAGTGTATACTAATACATAATTTGAGAGAATATTGTTTAGAAAGTTAAGGTAGTCTCCTATCTTTTCTTTTATAAATCATTTTACAAGAAAATGTTTCATATCTTCTAAGAGAATGTTATCATGATGATGAAATATTGTTCAATATTACAATGCTTTATGTGGATGGTTGAATAAGTTTAAATAATGGTTTAATTTGTTAAATTAAGAACCGACTCATAACATTATTTAATTTGAATTTTCTATTTTCATGAGATTATTAGAACTAAGATATTGTCACTATAGTTTAGTTATATGTTAGCTTAAACATGGAATAAGTTGCTAAGAAGAGGTTTAAATGAGTTGAGGTTTTTATGTTTTAACTAGGAAGTTGATTATTATGTTAAGATTAAAAATGAAGATAATAGAGGAGCTTGTAAATATAATGAAAAGACTTTACTAAGTTAATAGTCTTAAGTCTCCCCATGATAGAAACTAAAAAACTAATGATGGCTCATGTACAAGCATAAATAAAGATATTTATATTTGACTTTTATATTGTATCAATAATGCTACTAATATTTTTTGTATGTGAACAAAGTAAAAATAAATAATAATGTGTATATTGAGTTTGTTATAATTTCACACTTTAAACATCCATAAACATGGATAGGTATAAACTATTATTACATTTTTATGACAATACTTATTTATCCTCTCATCAATAAATTTAATAAATAATTATTAAAATATATTAACATATTAAATTTAAGTATTCCACTTGCCCCATTTACAACATAAATAAAAAACATAATCTTTATATTTTTATATCCCCACATCAATAAATTTAATAAATAATTATTAAAAATAATTTAATAGCATTAAATTTAAACACCTTACCCACTCCATTTACAAGCATCCGATTCCCTCCTTATTCAACCTCCCACTCTCTTAGTTTTAGTTATTCTGTGTCTTTATATCCATGCACATGGAATTGAAAGCATTGTATGTAAAAGCCTGCTCCAATATTTAAATTTAGATTTCTTTTGGTTTTAGTTACTCCCTTTATTTTATATCCATACACAAGGAACTGAAAGAATTGTATGTAAGAGGCTGCTATGATATTTAAATTTTGCTTTTATGTGTCAACGGCTATCGTAGGTTAACCTATCGGTGACCAGTTACAAAATTCCATAGCGAGGTTCACAGAAAAACCATCCGTTACAAAATACAACGGCTAGGTTTGGTGAAATACTAAACTAGGTTTGGAGAAAAAGCATTCTTTAACTTATCTGTGACAAGTTGCAAAATCCTATGGCTATGTTCACAGCAAAACTATCCGTTACAATACCCAACGGATAAGTTTGGAGAAAAAGCATTCGTTGATGAAAAGCAGATGAGAAAAAGAGAACAAAAAATACGATATACAACAGAATCAGCATGGCCCAGGCCGAGAAATACCAGAGCCTTAGAGAGCTCGAAGTTCCCACACGCTGACCAGCAACACCATCACAGCTTTTACAATACCATCACAGCTTTTACAATCACCTGACCTATGGCATGTCATCGTTCTGGGCCTTCGACCACGCTGGGAATGAAGGTTTCATCCAAGGGAATGTTGGGTTCTCTGCACGGCTAAAGTTATCGACGGTTTCCTTGAATTCACGAGATTGCATGAACCTGGGTGGCAACGATGGTTAGAATCCGAGCATACAAAAGTCTGTTTCCTGTTTGATTCTTTCCAAGATATCCTGTTTGATTCTTTCGAAGATAGGTATGGAATGCCATTACCCATTATTATTTGAGTCCTCAAGAAGGCGATTAACATCAAACCACGTACCTATGTGTCACGGAAGGCCAATGGAACTCCAATATGTTTAAGAAAGCGATTAACGTCGGACCATGTTCCTATGTGTCACAGAAGGCCAATGTAGCTCCAATATGTTTTTGATATTCCGTAGTGATAGCGTGATGAAGGGAAGGTGCAGTCCACACGGGGTGAGTAGATTAGGCGAACTCTGCCTAGTACGCATGCTTTACCATGCTGGTGCTTCCTGGTTGGTTGGCCCTAAAGTTTCGTGCTATCAAAACAGATCAATCATGTTGGTCCTAAAGTTTCTTGCTATCAAAACAGATCAATCATGCTCACGTTATAGGGTTTGACAGTTTGCACATTGCTTGTATCAAGAAGTTTTATGGATTCCATCCAGGGATGGAATTGATCTATAAATGGACGAAAGAGAATCATAACATCTCCCACTGGCCCGCCGCAAGGTATGCTAATTATTTTCCCAACGTATTTTTCTTTTTATCTCGTTTGCCGAATTTATCTTCTCTTCCTTCTTATCATTCGGCTAGCATTGTCAATGAGTTTTTAAGTTTTCAAGGGGTATATTACCAGCAGTGGAAAGCTTAAAGATTATATGTTGTCTTCTTCTTCTTATTAAAGTACAACTTTATCGAAACTATCTAAGACTCGTCATTATAGCATATGTAGTACTATGTATATTGTATCTCAGTCCACAATTAATACACAGAAATTTTATTTCTTTGACTTGTTTGTGTGATTTGGGGGTTCTTTAATGGAATTCTAATATTTGATGTATTTATTTTAAATGTATAAAAATTATTTGTTTTCCTTAATGTAATTAATCTTTTTTAAAGTATCTATGCTTCATGTATTTTGTGCAAGTTTGTATATGGCCATTTTGATTTATTAGTTAATGGTTTAGTTTAATTATTATTTTTACGAGCTTTGTTTCTTAAAGGTTTATTTATTATATTTTTTTTATATGTAATTATTTTGTATGTTTATCAAATACAATTATCTATATAATAATTTGTTTATTTTAACATATTGAACCTGCATTATTTACTTGCATGCCAAGGAATGTGATCTTTTGTATATGTATTTTTATGTTTTATTTTAAATATGTTTAAATGTATTTAATAAATTTGTATTTTCCTTTTATGTTATCACAAAGAAAGAAAGAAAAAAATATTAGCTCTATTGTAGGTATTGACTTAGGTTAATTTGAACTTAAGTTAGGTTAGTAAAGGTTACTATTAGGGCTGGACAAAATAGGTTAAGGTGGGTTATAATATGAAAAGCAAGGCTATGCTAGGATACCATATTGAGGGGTCTAAACGACTATCCTACCATATTGGGTAAGGTAACCTAAAGGATAATAGGATACTAAAGGATTATAAGCTTAGGATAGAATAAGTATTTTAGCTAAGGCGCAATAGGATAGGATATGAAATGTTAGTAGGATATAAGTTAAATGGTAGTGTAAATTAAGGTAGAATACATGAGTGAATTAGGCTAGGGTAAAATGGAGTATGTTTGTTAGGCCAAGATAAAAGAGAGTGGACTAGGAAAGGAGAGGGATAACGAGAGGGAAATACATAAAAAAGAGACAGGGGTGTAAGGAATAATGAGAGAGAGAGAGAGAGGGAGGGAGGGAGGGAGGGGAGGAGAGAGGGATTAAGAGAGAGATATGGGGTTTTAGGAATAATGATTGAGAGGGAGGGAG
>LPNX010766641.1:20243-59151 GCA_001517045.1 Pseudotsuga menziesii
CACTAACTATAAAATTCATCAGGAAAAAATTAGACTGATAATTTTACCCACAATTTTTAGAATTACAGAAAATTACCAATTTAGGGATTTCTCAGAAAAACTGATATTTTCTCTCTCCTGCCTGAAAATATCAGACTGCTGAAATCTGCCCAAAAAATTTAGTGTGTTGAAATCTGCCCAAAAAAATCTGCGTGCTGAAATCTGCCCAAAAAAATCATCCTGCTGAAAACTATCTGAAAATATTAGACTGCTGAAAACTGCCCAAAAAATTCAGTCTGTCGAAATCTACGTGAAAAATTCAGTCTCGTGAAATCTACCCAAAAAAATCAGCCTGCTGAAATCTGCCCAAAAAAAATCAGCCTCCTGAAAATTGCGTGAAAATATAAGACTGCTGAAAATTGCCTTAAAATATCAGGCTGCTGAAAATTGCCTGAAAATATCAGACTGCTGAAAATTGCCTAAAAATATCAGACTGCTAAAAATTGCCTCAAAATATCAGACTGCTGAAATGTGCCCAAAAAATTCAGTCTGGTGAAATGTGCCCAAAAAATTCAGTCTACTGAAATCTGCCCAAAAAAACAGCCTCCTGAAAATTTTCTGAAAATGTCAGACTACTGAAAACTGCCAAAAAAATTCAGTCTCCTGAAATCTGCCCAAAAAATGGAATGCTGAAGATAGCTGTGCAAAAATGCTAAAGATGGACTTTGCTGATAAAACCCTAGATGAGGGTTTGAACATAAGACATTCTTCTTCTCCTATGAGAGCAAAAGTGTGTGTAACAAATGAGAAGGATTGATCTTCTTTTATAGCCTTTCTTCACCTCTAAGTGGACAAGATTAGGAAAAATAAAAATAATAATATTTTTATTCTTTCCCTAATTTCACTTTCACTTTTACCAAAAAAAAAAAAAAAAATTATTTTTTTTCTTTGACTTTTGACTTTGGCCTTTTACCAAGTGCCCCTGTGGTCATTACCTGTGGTACCTTTTACCAAAAAGGGTACTTTTATTTTTCTTCTTTGACTTTTGACTTTGGCCTTTTACCAAGTGCCCTTGTGGTCATTACGTGTGGTACCTTTTACCAAAAAGGGTACTTTTATTTTTCTTCTTTGACTTTTGACTTTGGCCTTTTACCAAGTGCCCCGGTGGTACCTTTTACCAAAAAGGGTACTTTTATTTTTGTTCTTTGACTTTTGACTTTGGCCTTTTACCAAGTGCCCCTATGGTCATTACATGTGGTACCTTTTACCAAAAAGGGTACTTTTATTTTTTATTTCAAAAGTACATCATCATAAACCAAGAGAGTTATTAATGCTTTTATCTCACACACTATGTGACACCTAGATCTGGTACAAGGGTAACTTAACCAAGGGTAGCTAATCCTTGGAGAAGCACACCAAGCCCATAGATCAAGTGTCAAAGTGCCACACACATGCCCGGACCCAATCTAGGGCTTACAGTGTCTTAATTCTCCTAAAGAATGGCTACTTAGAACTAAGCTGAGTCTACCAGTCCCAAACTGGTCTACATCATGGTCCCGGACTAGATGTCTACTCAACACAAGGTTGAGTCTACCCAGGTTAGATCTGGGTTTATATCATGCTCCCAGATCAGATATCTACCATTCAACAGAATGGTCACTCAACACTAGGTTGAGTCTTCACCGTGGTCCCGGACCAGGTGGTCCGCTCAAAAAAATCAACACTCCCTCTCAGCGAGAGAGGCATTCTCTATCATACCAAGATTGTCACAAAAGTACACGAACTTTGATGCTGTTAGAAGCTTGGTCAAGATATCTGCAATCTGTTCATCTCTACAAATGTACTGCAACTTCAGAGCACCTCTCTGCACTAGGTCTCTGATGAAATGATACCTCATTTCAATGTGTTTCGATCTATCATGAAACACTGGATTCTATGAAAGCTTTATGCGACTCTGATTATCGCAATATATTATCGTTGAGTCAAGCTTTCCCTCGAACAGATCAGATAACAACTTTCTAAGCCAAACTGCTTCCTTGCAGGCATCGCTTGCAGCAATATACTCTGCCTAAGCTGTGATTCGAGCTACAGAACCCTGCTTCCTGCTGGACCAAGAGATCATTACTAAACCCATACTGAAGCAATAACCAGAGGTACTTTTTTGGTCGACTGCACTGCCAGCCCAATCTGAATCTGAATATCCAGATAACAATACTCCACTGCTGGAAGTATACCTGAGCCCATAAGTGATAGTCCCTCGCATATATCTGAGTACATGTTTGGCGGCTACCAAGTGTATGTGCTTTGGATCTGACATGAACTGACTCAGTGCATTCATTGTGTAGCAAATGCCTGGTCTTGTATGCACGAGATACATCAGGGAACCAATGAGCTGTCTATATAGAGTAGAGTCCACATTATATGAACTAGAGGCTGAGTCCCACAACTTTGTCAAGTTGGTAGTCATTGGTATGCTCATGGACTTGCAGTCCTGCATCCCAAATCTCTCCAAGATATCCATTGCATACTTTCCTTGTGTTAGGAATATCTCACTTGGATTTTTCCAGACTTCTAAGCCAAGGAAGTAATGCATCATCCTGAGATCTTTCATCTCAAATTCAGAGGTAAGTTCCCTCTTACATTGGTCAATCAATTGTTCATCACCTGTAAGAAACAAGTCATCTACATATAGAACAAGTATCAAGACATGATTATGAACAAATTTAAAGTGCAAGTTAGAATGAGCTGTACTTTTGGAGAACCCCAAGCTATGGAGAAATCCATCCATCCTGGCATACCAGACTCTCGGAGCCTGTTTTAGTCCATACAAGGATTTCTTCAGTTTACATACATGGGTCTTCTTTCCATGAGTAACAAAGCCTTCAGGTTCTTCAATATAAACCTCTTCCTCAATCTTACCATTGAGAAATGTTGTCTTTACATCCATCTGATGTAACTTCCATCCGAATACTGCAGCAAGTGAGATGATAGTTCTGATGGTAGTGTAACTGGCAACAGGTGCAAATGTCTCATCATAGTCAATGCCTTCTTTCTGAGTGAATCCATGAGCTACGAATCTAGCTTTATATTTCTCCACACTGCCATCTGCAACATGTTTGATCTTATAAAGCCATCTGGAAGTCACTACTGACTTTCCTGTAGGTCTGGGAACAACTTTCCAAACATCATTCTTCATGATTGAATTATACTCTTCAATCATGGCATCAACCCATACCTGTTTACTTGCTACTTATTCATACGATGAAGGTTCTGAACTAATAAGCTGACTCATAAGACTGGAGTAATTCTGTGGTTTTATGCTTTCTCTGAAAGTACCTGGAGGAGCTTTATGCTTCTCGGCTTCTTGTACCATTTCTCAGTACCAAGAAGGTCTCCTTTTTGGAAGGAGGAACTTCAAGTAGTTCTTCTATTGGACTTTCAATGTTCTCAAGAACATTTGGAGTTTGATTATCAAACTCTTCCTCCCTCTGAATTTCTGAATCTGGAAACTCAAGTGGAGGAATTGCATCTTTCGGTGAAATCTCTAGTGTTTTACGAAACACCGCTTCCTCATGGAAGATCACATATCTGCTGACCTCAATGTACCTTTGTCTAGGTATATATACTCGATAAGCCTTCGAGTAATCACTGTACCCAACAAATAATACTTTCTTACCGGAAAGCTCTAGCTTGGCCCTCTTTTCTTTTGGCACATGAACATACACACGAGTGCCAAATATCCTCGTGTGATCAACTACAGGTTTCTTCTTGGTGAAGACTTCTTCTGGAGTCTTCTCACCCAAGATAGCATGAGGGCTTCTGTTCTGGATGTACACTGCAGTTCTGGTAGCTTCATCCCATAAAGACAAAGGAAGATCTAGATTAGTGATCATGGCTTTAGCGGCCTCACAGATCGTTCTATTCTTCCTTTCTGCAACCCCATTCTGCTGGGGGTTGTAAGGCACTGTCAGCTCTTTCTTGATTCCTGTTTCTCGACAAAAATCATCAAGCTCATTAGATTCATACTTATCTCCATTATCTAATCTCAAGATATGGATGTGCCTGCCAGTCTGATTTTCAATTAGTGTCTTGAACTCTTTGAACTTGTCAAAGGTTTCACTCTTGGCCTTAAGGAAGTAAATCCAAGACTTCCAAGAGTAGTCATCAATAAACAATACATAATATAAATACCCACTCAAGGAGGGTGAAGACATGGGCCCACAAATTTCAGAATGAATCAAATCCAAAAGGCCTTTAGATCTACTCTTGCTTCTGGGAAAGGATTTCTTAGTGTTCTTGTTAGTTTTTCAAGCATATATATATTCGAGCAAAGTGTTTACTGTTCTTTTACTTTTCTTCCTCTTTAAACAAAACTTAGATCTTTAAACCAACAGATAGATGAACACTTGAAATGATAACCAACAGTAGAAGAAGTACAAAAATAAGATCTCACACATGCACAAGAATTTACCCTGGAGAAACCCAATATGGGATAAAAACTCCAGCAAACAATCTTCCTTTATTGCAAATAATATGTAAGATCGAAATACAAACTTTCCACCATGAAATATGCTTGAGAGAGTGACTGTAAGACCAACCAGACACCAAGATACTTCGCTGCCCTGTTACTGCTGTTATAAATCAGCAAGTCAATAAAATACTTTGCTGCCCCGTAAAATGTGTAAAACGAACCAGCAAGACAAACTGCTGCCCTCTCTTTGCTGTGTAAATTCAGCAATAGAAAAGTTTTACTACGCTGCCCTCTCTCTCTCTCAAAACTGTGAGAATGATTATATTATTTAATAGACAGCAGGTGAGATTAATTTATAGGCATAAATTTCAAGAGGACTTGTTATGCAACTTTGACTTAACTTGAGAATTAAAAATAAAACTTTAATTATTCTTTTAGATTGATGCAGATAACTTGAGTGCATGGAAAGACACATGAGATCAAACTAAATCTAAAATTAGACACTCAAGTTTACAACTCGCAGAAACTTTGAGTTCGTAACTGAAAGACAAGTACACGGAAAGCTAACTGAAAGTTACTTCAGTTCTCAACTGAAAGAGTCTTTGAGTTCTAAAAATAGATTAGGTAGTTAACTGAAAAGATACTTTAGTTAACTAAAATAATTAATTGTAAATTAATTTAGATCTCATATTTTCTTTAGTTAACTAACTCAAAACTCCACGAGACTAAAGCATGGGAAGACAACTCGACTTGTCATGACTTAACTGAAAGATGCTCTCAACATCGACTTAAGACTTAGACTCAAAGAGACATATTCATGGTCGATGAATTTATTCGTGCCAACGCACTAGATCAATACATTTATTTGCATAAGGAAGATTGTTTGTTTCTAGCTCATAGGAATTTTACATTCAACCTAACTTTTTCTAGATGCATTGGCTTTTGCGAAATGCTCACAAGGCTTCCTGTCTTGATTTTTGGCGTAGCTCACAAGGCTTGTTCGTTCTCCTTAACTTTTACGATGACCTCATAAGACTTACGAAGGCATTATCACTTTCGTTCTGAATTTTGTCTTGGCTCACAAGGCTTGTATGTTCACCTTGACTTTTGCCATGACTCACAGAACTGGTTAATCTCCAAGTCTCCCTGGATAGCTTCAGGGTCTTCACTTATGACCTCAGACCTTGGGGAATTCCTACTGATGCTTATTTCAACAGTTCTTACCTAGAGCACATCCTTTGCAAATTCCTTCATGCTTTGGAGAAACTTCTGGCATACCTGTGACCATCTTCTGCAATCCTGGGAGAGCTGTGTAGTGAAGGTGTCCAAACCTTCTATGCCAAAATTCACAAGGATCAACTGTGTGATGTACCAAAGCATGAGTGGAAACTTTGGAGGAATTGTAGAGGTCTCCCTCTCGAACCCCAATCTGAACTGCTGAGTCTAGATCTGTGTCTTTTTCCCATAAAAAGACCTTTTGTCCATAAAGAGGACACTGTGGACTTTATCTTCTAAATCAGCAATAGATAAAAGATTCTTCTTTAACCCAGGAACATAAAGAATGTCATCAATATGAAGAACCATACCTGAGTCAAGTTGAAGTGAAGTTGAGCCAACTCCTTCAATCTTGTAAGTGGAGTCATCTCCAAGTTCTACCTGAATGGTGAACTTCTTCTTTCTGTAACTGGTAAGGGTACCACGGTTACCTGTCATGTGCCTGGAGGCACCATTTTCCACCAACCAAGAAGTGGAGCAAGCTGAGAAAGAACCAGTTAGAGCAGAAATCAAATAGTACTCTCTTTTAGGCTCATCCATTTTATTAGCCTTGGCTTTCTTCTTCTTCTTTGGTTCTTCATCTTCCTCTTCCTCTACTTCTACAGTAGATGCTTGAAACCTTCTCTTGGGTTTCTTCTTGTTTTGCCTACAGTCTCTAGCATAATGTCCAAACTTGTGACAAGTATAACATTTAATCTTGGACATGTCAGAAAACTTACCATGAGGTTTCTTACCCTTCTTCTGCTCAGGGAAAGGATTCTTGAAATTCTTGGTCTTTGTTGCAAGTGCAAGGTTATCCTGCTTGACTACCTTGTCAGTGTTCCTTGCTTCTTCTTATATGCAATCATGTCGAAGCCTTTCAAAGGTTTCCTAATTTTCTCGTCCACAGACGGATGCCATGAAGGTTTCCCAAGAGCTTGGGAGACCATCAACCATTGTTTCTACAAGATCATCATCATCAACAGTAACACCAATAACAAGGAGTTGATCTCTTACCTGTTTGATCTTGGTGAAGAAGGAACCAACACTTTCATCTTTGTTCAGCTTCAAAGCTCATAGCCTCTTCTTTAAGATTCTCTTTTGAGTGGGAGCCTTCTTTTCATAGAGGTTTACCAATGTGTCATAGCATTCTTTAGCAGTCTTCAAGGATGTGATGTTAGGCATCAATTCTTCTTCGATAGAATCATAAATAACTCTTCTAGCCTTACCTTGCTTTATCTTATAGGCAAGCCTACCAGCATTTGAAGTTGGCTCTTCTATGACATTAAGAACAATGTCATTAAAGTCATTCTCATCAAGAATGGCTGTCAACCTCGCCTTCCAGGAATTAAAGTTTGCTGAACCACAGAGCTTCTCTTCCAGTTTCAAACCAACGGTAGACATCTCTGTCACTTATCCAAATGTTAGATCTACAAATCTTAGTCCAAGATCTAGTGAGAAACAAAAGCAGTATCCTTTTACTGTGTTTTCACATGCTAAGCTCTGATACCATGTTGAATTTTCAGCATTAGCATAAACTTTAAAAATTTGCAGATAAACATAAATAGATCAACAGTGCAGTAAAAAACACATTCATCACATTGGCACACATGGACACAATATTTTTTACTGGGGAAACCTTCAAAGGACAAAAACACCAAGAGCATTAATAGCTCATCTCGTAAATGAGATGGCTTAAGAAATTCTTCAAAAAGTTCCTCAAATCCAAATCTGGATTTTAACCACAGTAACTGTAAAATTCATCAGTAAAAAATTAGACTGATAATTTTACCCACAATTTTCAGAATTACAGAAAATTACCAATTAGGGATTTCTCAGAAAAACTGAGATTTTCTCTCTCCTGCCTGAAAATATCAGACTGTTGAAATCTGCCCAAAAAATTCAGCCTGCTGAAATCTGCCCAAAAAAGTCAGCTGTTGAAATCTGCCCAAAAAAATCAGCCTGCTGAAAACTGTGTGAAAATACCAGACTGCTGAAAATTGCCTAAAAATATCAGACTACTGAAAATTGCCTGAAAATATCAGACTGCTGAAAATTGCCTGAAAATATCATATTGCTAAAAATTGCCTGAAAATATCAGACTGCTGAAATCTGCCCAAAAAATTCAGTATGGTGAAATGTGCCCAAAAAATTCAGTCTGCTGAAATCTTCCCAAAAAAATTAGCCTGCTGAAAACTGTCTGAAAATAACAGACTGTTGAAAACTGGGCAAAAAATTCAGTCTGCTGAAATCTGCCCAAAAAATGGAATGTTGAAGATAGCTATGCAAAAATGCTGAAGATAGACTTTGCTGATAAAACCCTAGCTTAGGTTTTGAACATAAGACAGTCTTCTTCTCCTGTGAGAGAAAAAGTGTGTGTAAAAAATGAGAAGGCTTGATCTTCTTTTATAGCCTTTCTTCACCTCTAAGTGGACAAGATTAGGAAAAATAAAAATAATAATATTTTTATTCTTTCCCTAATTTCACTTTCACTTTTACCAAAAAAAAAAATACTTTTATTTTTTTCTTTGACTTTTGACTTTGGCCTTTTACCAAGTGCCCCTGTGATCATTACCTGTGGTACCTTTTACCAAAAAGGGTACTTTTATTTTTCTTCTTTTACTTTTGACTTTGGCCTTTTACCAAGTGCCCCTGTGGTCATTACCTGTGGTACCTTTTACCAAAAAGGGTACTTTTATTTTTCTTCTTTGACTTTTGACTTTGGCCTTTTACCAAGTGCACCTACGGTCATTACCTGTGGTACCTTTTACCAAAAAGGGTACTTGTAATATTCCTCTCCTATGCCTTGGAATATCTTATAATTGTGCATATTATTGTACTCGTCTCGGTGAGGAGCTCAAGGCCAAGGCCCCACCAAGACAACACCTTGTGGCTTATAAAAGTTAACTATCTAAGTGGAAATACTTAGAAGATGAAAATACAATGACACAACTTAAAAATGGGCTAACTAAGCCCACCATGGATAAGAAACTTATCCCAACTCAAGACGCCCTAGAGGAATACTCAATCCTAGTACACACAAGCCCGAATAAAGAAGGTTGCAATTTATTTTTCAACAGTACAAAAGCCAAGGGGTTAAATCTTTTAAGAAAGAAACACGAAGAATTAATTACAAAGGGGACTACAGGAAGTAGCTCCCTTGAACTTAGGAGATATCGTCTAAATAATTAAAATGACATGACATCTACCTAGAGTAGTATATAGAGAATTCCTAGTGTGATTGAATATTGGAAAATAGATGGAGTTAATACATGTATAATCATATATTAACTGAGGATGAAGGAAAGCCTACATTAGTAGGAGGGAAAGTAAAATATATAGTTTGATTACCTTTATTAAGGACCATTTATAAATCATATTAATTCGCAAGCTGTAAGGTGATTTACTTGATCCTTCCATAAATACTTCCCAATATCAAAACATTTGTTAGGAATCTTCCAGAGCGTGCCTATACCTAAGTTTTTTCACCTTTAATCTTTTTATTTTGGGGAGCGAGGCAACGACTAGTTTGCTGGACGCATGCCTCTAGTTATTACTTGTCGGAAAAATTAATGAAAACGGGCTCGGCAATGACAGGGGCATGTTTTCTACCTTAATTGTGGGGTCACGCAGTGCACCCTAAGGGTAATCGTCTCCCGTAGTTATTTTGGAGCTACATTTTGTTCTTTTAAAGAAGGGGGGTGCGAACTTTTGGAGGAGGAAGGAGGTGCTTGGCTCTGTTACATGGGATGTGTAGGATGTGCAATAGATGTGAAAGAAAAATAAATAAAATAAAATGCCCTCTGGAGGAGTTGCGTAGCGAGCCTCAACAGTCTAGAAGTCTCGACCTAGTGTAAGTGGGGTGGAACTAGGATGAAAGGTAGAATTCTTACCTGACCCCTGTTTTGTTGAAAGGACCTATTCTGTAAGCAATCTTTTCTTTTGCAACCCGTCTTTTGTTTTGGATTTTGGAATCCGATTTATAGATCAGAGATCCAATTTCCTAGAAGGTGTCTCGACCTCTTGGTCACTGCATAGTGGTAACGTGTAGATAGATTTGCTTATTTTTTATTAGTACCATCGGAATGTTTTTGCTACCACCGCCATTTCTAAGGGATCGAGGAGAAGATTGCGCTGTCGATTTGGTTTTAGATCTATATTTGATAGTGCCACGCGCTTCCTTTACCACTCTGCAGATAACCCTCGTCGCGTGGTTTGGTGATCCGATTTCAGGTTTGTATTTCTGTATGTATCACCTCCCTGCATTTTCAGCTTCGGTGGATGTTTGTGGTTGCTACGATCTCCCTTATAATTGTCTGGATTTTAAACTTGCGAGCTTTTGGGATTTTCCCACTTGAAATTTGGATGACTGCGAGTTTGTTTTCCCTTGAAACGTTGGATGGTGAGCGCCACTCCCTTGCTTGTTTTACAACCAGATCCGGGGTATGATAAATATATCCGTGGTTGGTATTTTTTTCCATTAAAATTATTTAATGAGGTAAGGAAGAGCTGACTCTGACCTTGGGAAGCCTTCTGTTAATATTATAATGCTCATGATAACCTGTATTTGTGCAAATTCTTTTGCTAGTGTTTACATCCTTATAAAAGTAGTATGTCTAAAGATTATTTTTAAGGTTTACAAAAGGTTCAGGAGTTAAGTAATACTTAGAGGATTTTCCTGCTGGCCCTTTTAAGTTATTTGCCGAGAGATCGAAAGAAGGCGACCTTGTTCAGGCATGTGGATGGTCCAATGTCTCTTCCTGTTTCCTTTCTTTAGCTTTAATCAGAGTGACCTACTCACGCCACATCCTTACCTTTAGAAATTTCTGAGTATGGTCTTCACCATATTTTTTGTTCTTCTACAAAGAAAATCAGCCTCGCCTATTTTTCCATACCGAGTTTCAATGACTTTGAGTATGTGATTGGAGATAAGTAAGGTTTTAGATTGGCAGTAAACTCTAGGAGGTAGAGTGTTATTCCATCCCGAGATGATTATCGGGTTATGCTGCAGAATGTCCTTAGTATGGTAAGAATAGAAAATTTTAAGCACCCCAAAATAATAATAATAAAAAACTAACTGGAGGATGCTTTTAAAAATATATTGAACTTTGCCAATGTGCAACAGTTTATCATTAGAGTTATACCTTGAAAGAAAGTATCACAGTAATGAATGTACAAGTCTTAGTAGAAATTGCAATTAATGTATTTTCACTCATAGAGTGAAGAAGTATGGCAACCATAAGGTTGAGGATTGTAACTCGTTTATTTTAATAAAATGAATGTCACAAGATGTGACTAGTATGGTGGATGTAACCCAGTGGTTGGGTGAACCACGTATATCAGCATCTCTCTTATTTATGTTTAAATGTTTTGGTGTCTTTTGTTTGATGTTTAAATGCGCTTTCTTTCCTTGTATTGCTGGTGTACTTATAATATTACCCTATAACCTTATAAATTGATCAATGTAGGCAATGATAATCAAAGGAAAGTATGTCTGCGTCTTTTACCTTGTTTGCACAATAAATCACATGCAAAGATGCCTCGAAGGTGAAAATACTTGCGTACCATGCATCTTAGTTATAATTGTAATGTATTGGAGTTAGGCTATGATAGCTAGTATAACGTTGATGGGGAATTTTATGTTATATGGCGGAATACCTTGTGTTTAAAACTAGTTATGTAAATAACGATTTTGATTCCTTAAGAGACCCACATGTTAGTTAATGTAAGTAACATTGTGAATAAAGTAAGAGTTGAGCATGTGTAGTAATTTAGGGGATTACTTGAACATGTGAACATTAAAAGCATAATATTCTAATTTTGGTTACTCTTGGAGGATCAATAAAACTATCTAAGCATAATTTTACATTGTCAACTTGGAATGTTGTGTAAATTACGCCACCAACATGTTTGACTCAATAGCTAAGCAGATAAACTTTACGCCCTTCTCACACATAATGGTATTGGGGTCTTTTAGGTATTTTACATATGGTATCAGAGTGAGGTTACAACTCTGGGGCTATTGGGCCTTCTACAGATTGTAACTTTGCAATTAGTATTCGGTACTTTATTGAACGCATTGGTTAATCCATAACGTGGAAAGTTTGATGAGTGATTACAGGTTCTTTCTTCTGTTGGCACACCTCTACGTGTGGAGGGGAGAGACACCTCAACATATTTTGGAGGTCCCGGCCACATACTAATCCTTATGGGAATTTTTACTCATACCATGCGTTTTGATTATGCATTTCGGGATTGACTTATCAAAAGGGTGCTAGGGTTGATCGTTTGTGGACCAGGTATTATGGTTGTCTTCCTTCTTATTATCTAAACAACAAAGAATTGGAACATGTTTTGACTGCATGCTCTTTCCTAAAGGCTGGAATAAATATTCATTTTCTGTGTTTCCTTAAAGATATGAAGTATTTGTTATGCCGTTATTTATCTTGAAGTCCTGGAATAAATCTCTGATGGATGCATCTTCATCAAAGGCTTGGTATATTGTTTGTCCTTGGTTTTGAGCCTAAATATCAGAAATAAATATTCCTTGCCTACGTTTTCATTAAATATTTGGAGTTGGCTACAATTTTATCTTCATAGCTTATGCCTATTGTCTTATGATAAGATTGAGATTTGAATATTATATATCTGCTCATTTCAAACTATGAAAAGGACAACTATGGTTAATGTTTGCAAATTTTCAATCGTTGTCCATAGCCGACGATTGAGGTAAAAATACCTGGTTTATAATAGATCTAAGCCTGATAACTATATACTTATTAGATCTAAAATTGTTTCCAATTGCAGTCGTTGTCCATAGCAAGCAATTGAGGGAAAGGGTAAAAGCATACCTGGTATTTAATATATCTGAATTTGTTTACTTAGTTTCAAATTTACTGCATGTTTGGCGTTGTATAAGTTTTCGCTTCCGATTAGGGATTAATAATTTCGTTTGGAATTTATTCTCCGATTGGTGAATCAGTGTTTTGATTATGTGCATAATCTTGTCCTCCCCCGGTATGCACGAATTACCCTTTCATAGGTGTTAGCATGCATAGGGGATAAACATGTTAGATTCTGGAAAACTAGCTACTACTTGACGTGAAAACAGATGTTCTTTCCAGAGAAATAACTATCAAATTTACTGTCTTAAATACGAAGTTATGTTTTGTTTAAGTTTTTTTATTATTATGCCAATGGTCAATGAGTTGATGATACTGTGAAGTGAACATAAAATTGTGTCTTTATTAACGTTGTAGTGCAGTAGAGATGTTCGAGAGCCACTATCATAATGTTATTAATACTGGGTTTCTTAATAAATAAATGTTTGTATACCAAGTTTTGTTTTTTATAGTATTTAGTAAATCTAACTTATCGGTTAGATTTCTATAGCTTCAGGGTTATAATAATAGTCTCTTTTCGTAGTATGGTCGTCTGCCAACTTGAAGTATGGTTATTGATATTTTTGGTTGCGTATTTTATGTGAAGAGGCCGGGTAGTGTTATTAAAAATATTCAATTGGAACTCCAAGTGTGTTAGAGAGTTCCAATACTTCCAAAATGTTTCAACCAGTGCTATTAAAGGCACTTCAAGAGTTGAGACAATTTATAGTCATCCCAAAATACATTACCAATATAGGGTGTAATTTTCTCCAGTTGCTGAAATGTGTTGAAGAGTTTCAACACCTCCAAAATATGGAATAAGATCTAGGACTTACTATTGTATAGTATGTATATATATGCTTTATTACTGTGGTCACTTAGTACCAAGATAGTAGTTTGAAGATAACAAACATAATGACCACAAATGCCATACCCTATATGGTGAAGAGAATCCTATAATATGGTTATCAGGAAGGATTATAACTTATATTATTATTTGATCATGGTTTGCAATATAGAAGCTGTAGTTATCTATTTATTATCTATTCACGGCGTCAGTGCATTGCAGGTAATTATTTATTGAGCGGCAACCATTTCATTAAATGGTTTTTGGAATTGATTTAATTATGGTGCTTGACAAATAATTGTTTATTGAGCAGTAACAATCTCATTAAACCTTTTCTTGGAATGGAATATTGTTTAGCTACTATGGAATTGATTTAATTACTGTGCATTGCAGGTAATTATTCATTCAGCACTAAAGGTTTTTCCTAGAATTGCATATTGTCTAGTTACTATGGAATAGAGCTTAGAGTCTTTACTTCTAGGCATCTATTGCTTTATCATTTTGTTTGGGTAACTCCCTGAATGGAGGAAGAGCAAGTCTTTGCTACAATGAAGACGTATGTATAAAGGTTATATTTATTAGCATCTTAAATCATATATCCACCATAAGCCTCGCTATATGGTAGGTTCATTAAAACGATTTAATGAATAACAATATGACTACCTTGACTAGAAATAACATGTAAGTTTAATGATCAACTCATTTAGGTTATGTATTAAGAAGCTGACGATGTTATAATGAATTGTTACGTTTCTAAGTTATCTTTACACATGCATCGATCAGGTTGTTTTATCATTAGAAGTAATGAATTCATATAATCCGGATGATCGTAAACTAATGATGGATGATGTCCACATACTAACCTTGCAGGTTTCACCGATACTATGACAATTTCTACAATTGACATGCATTATGGTATATAAAAAGAGGAGTAAGGAATAACTTTATGTATGGTTTATAATGTTACATGATTCATGAATGAATGCAAACTAGGAAACTATGATAGTTGATTATTTGGGTTTTCCGCAATATGATAAACTGACACCCATAGAGTGCTTGCAGGCATGCGAAATTTTTTCCATGAGAAAATGCTAAAGCTCGAGGACTATGATGAGTTAAATCTCATGTGTATAAAGTTATCACCACGAGGGAGTGGTGAGGGAGGTAGTGGTTAAAATCTACCTTGTTTTCCCCTGGGCCTGTGAGGGACCATTATGCATTCTGGGGACACCTAGATGTAAGACATGTGGTTAAGACTCGTTCCGTGCACATTAGAGGACTATCACATGAGTTGGGGGACTCTGTGAAGAGAATAACCTCTAGGCGCTGTGGGGTGTGCGAGAACGAAGTGCCTCAGCTTGGTGAAGCACCCTGAAGAGCAAAAAAAGGAGATATGCCTAAGAGGGGTACAGGGTATCGTCCTTGTGTTGGGTGGCTTGAATTGGCACTTGATGTGGTGGGATGAAGGAACATCCAGAGAAAAGAATAATGACAAAGCACCCTGAATAGCACAGAGGAGATACACGAAGGGTTGGTATCGTCCTTGTGTTGGGTGGCTTGAATTGGTACTTGGAGTACTAGTGGCACTTGATGTGCTGGGATGGAGGACATCCAAAGAAAGGAACAATGCATAAAAAGGTATGTGCATTACAGGTAAACTTGTACCGATGAGGTAATATGTTGATTAATTGACAGATAGAACTGGCAGGTATTTATTGGAGCCATTGTGGATTATAAAAATTGTATAATGGATTTATAGCATTGACATTTTTTATATAATGGGATTTCAATGCTTTTAGTCATGTTTTTATTGATGTATCAATTGCATTATGGAAACTAATTGGGTAATATGGCACCAATGAACCTTAGAAAATTGCAGATTGCAAAGAATCTATGACTTTTGTTTAAGTTGAATTGTGATTTGGACATGAATTACTGAAAGGACTAAGTTTTAGTTATGATGCTGCAAAGGCTTCCTAATTACATTCCATGATGAATTGACTCATATTTATGAAATTTGGGTAGACCCGATTTTTGCAGATCCTACGAACCCACAAGGATCAGAAAAGAAGAACCAAAAGAGAGATCCGAACAAGGAAAAGCAAGAAAAGATGACTCTAGAGAAGAATAAAAGTTTTGTCGAAGAGACAAGAAACACCGAGGACGGTGTTCTTTCTTTTAGGGGGGGAGGATGTAATATTCCTCTCCTATGCCCTGGAATATCTTGTGATTGTGCATATTATTGTACTCATCTCGGTGAGGAGCTCAAGGCCAAGGCCCCACCAAGAGAACACCTTGTGGCTTATAAAATTTAACTATCTAAGTGGAAATACTTAGAAGATGAAAATACAATGACACAACTTAACAATGGGATAACTAAGCCCACCATGGATAAGAAACTTATCCCAACTCAAGACGCCCTAGAGGAATACTCAATCCTAGTACAGACAAGCCCGAATAGAGAAGGTTGCAATTTATTTTTCAACAGTACAAAAGTCAAGGGGTTAAATCTTTTAAGAAAGAAACCCGAAGAATTAATTACAAAGGGGACTAGAGGAAGTAGCTCCCTTGAACTTAGGAGATATCGTTTAAATAATTAAAATGACATGACATCTACCTAGAGTAGTATATAGAGAATTCATAGTGTGATTGAATATTGGAAAATAGATGGATTTAATACATGTATAATCATATATTAATTGAGGATGAAGGAAAGCCTATGTTAGTAGGAGGGAAAGTAAAATATATAGCTTGATTACCTTTATTAAGGACCCTTTATAAATCATATTAATTCCCAAGCTGTAAGGTGATTTACTTGATCCTTCCATAAATACTTCCCAATATCAGGACACTTGTCAGGAATCTTCTGGAGCATGCATATACCTAAGTTTTTTCACCTTTAATCTTTTTATTTTGGGGAGTGAGGAAACGACTAGTTGGCTGGACGCATGCCTCTAGTTATTACTTGTCGAAAAAATTAATGAAACCAGCATCGGTAATGACAGGGGCATGATTTCTGCCTTAATTGTGGGGTCACGCAGCGCACCCTAAGGGTAACCATCTCCCGTAGTTATTTTGGAGCTACATTTTGTTCTTTTAAAGAAGGGGGGCACGGACTTTTGGAGGAGGAAGGAGGTGCTTGGCTCTGTTACCTGGGACGTGCAGGATGTGTGATAGATGTGAAAGGAAAATAAATAAAATAAATGCCCTATGGAGGAGTTGTGCAGCTAGCCTCAACAGTCTAGAAGTCTCGACCTAGTGTAAGTGGGGTGGAACTAGGATGAAAGGTAGAATTCTTGCCTGACCCCGGTTTTGTTGAAAGGACCTGTTCTATAAGCAATCTTTTCTTTTGCAACTCATCTTTTGTTTTGGATTCTTGAATCTGATTTATAGATCAGAGATCCAATTTCCTAGAAGGTGTCTCGACCTCTTGGTCATTGCATAGTGGTAACGTGTAGATAGATTTGCTTATTTTTTATTATTACGATCTGAATGTTTTTGCTACCACCGCCATTTCTAAGGGATAGAGGAGAAGACTATGCTGTTGATTTGGTTTTAGCTCTATATTTGATAGTGCCACGCGCTGCCTTTACCACTCTACAGATAACCCTTGTCTCGTGGTTTAGTGATCCGACTTCAGGTTTGCATTTCTGTATGTATCGCCTGCCTGCATTTTGAGCTTCAGTGGATGTTTGTGGTTCCTATGAGCTCCCTTATAATTGTTTGGATTTTAAACTTGTGAGCTTTTGGGATTTTCCCACTTGAAATTTGGATGACTGCGATTTTGTTTTCCCTTGAAACGTTGGATGGTGAGTGCCACTCCCTTGTTTGTTTTTACAACCAGATATGGGGTATGATAAATATATCCGTGGTTGGTATTTTTTTCCATTAACATTATTTAATGAGGTAAGGAAGAGCTGACTCTGACCTTGTGAAGCCTTCTGTTAATATTATAATGCTCGCGATAACCTATATTTGTGCAAATGCTTTTGCTAGGGTTTACATCCTTATAAAAGTTGTATGTCTAAAGATTATTTTTAAGGTTTACAAAAGGTTCAGGAGTTAAGTAATACTTAGAGGAGTTTCCTACTGGCCCTTTTAAGTTATTTTCCGATAGGTCGGAAGAAGGCGACCTTGTTTTGGAATGTGGATGGTCCAATGCCTCTTCCTATTTCCTTTCTTTAGTTTTAATCAGAGTGACCTACTCGTGCCACATCCTTACCTTTAGAAATTTCTAAGTATGGTATTCACCCTATTTTTTGTTCTTCTACAACGACAATCAGCCTCCCCTATATTTCCATACCAAGTTTCAGTGACTTTGAGTATGTGATTGGAGATAAGTAAGGTTTTAGATTGGGAGTAAGCTCTGGGAGGTAGAGTGTTATTCCATCCTGAGATGATTATCGGGTTATGCTGCAGAATGTCCTTAGTATGGTAAGAACAGAAAATTTTAAGCACCCAAAAATAAAAATTAAAATAAAAACTAACTGGAGGATGCTTTTCAAAAGACATTGAACTGTGCCCATGTGCAACAGTTTATCATTAGAGTTATACCTTGAAATAAAGTATCAAAGTAATGAATGTACAAGTCTTAGTAGAAATTGGAATTAATGTATTTCCTCTCATAGAGTGAAGAAGTATGGCAACCATAAGGTTGCGGATTGTAACTCGTTCATTTTAATAAAATGAATGTCACAAGATGTGACTAGTTTGGTGGATGTAACCCAGGGGTTGGGTGAACAACGTATATCGGCATCTCTCTTATTTATGTTTGAATGTTTTGGTGTCTTTCGTTTGATGTTTAAATGCGATTTCTTTCCTTGTATTGCTGGTGTACTTATAATATTACCCTATAACCTGATAAATTGATCAATGTAGGAAATGATAATCAAAGGAAAGTATGGCTACGTCTTTTACCTTGTTTGCACAATAGATCACATGCAAAGATGCCTCGAAGGTGAAAATACTTGTGTACCATGCATCTTAGTTATAATTGTAATGTATTGGAGTTAGGCTACGATAGCTAGTATAATGTTGATGGGGAATTTTATGTTATATGGTGGAATACCTTGTGTTTAAGACTAGTTATGTAAATAACGATTTTGATTCCTTAAGAGACCCACATGTTAGTTAATGTAAGTAACATTGTGAATAAAGTAAGAGTTGAGCATGTGTAGTAATTTAGGGGATTACTTGAACATGTGAACATTAAAAGCATAATATTGTAATTTTGGTTATTATTGGAGGATCAATAAAATTATCTAAGCATAATTTTACATTGTCAACTTGGAATGTTGTGTAAATTACGCCACTAACATGTTTGACTCAATAGCTAAGCAGATAACCTTTACGCCCTTCTCACACATAATGGTATTGGGGTCTTTTAGGTATTTTACATATGGTATCAGAGCGAGGTTACAACTCTAGAGCTGTTGGGCCTTCTATAGATTGTAACTTTGCAATTAGTATTTGGTACTTTATTGAACGCATTGGTTAATCCATAACGTGGAAAGTTTGATGAGTGATTACAGGTTCTTTCTTCTGTTGGCACACCTCTGCGTGTGGAGGGGAGAGACACCTCAGCATATTTTGGAGGTCCCGACCACATACTAATCCTTATGGGCTTTTTTGCTCATACCATGCGTTTCCATTATGCATTTCGGGATTGACTTATCAAAAGGGCGCTAGGGTTGATCGTTTGTGGACCAAGTATTATGGTTGTCTTCCTTCTTATTATCTAAACAACAAAGAATTGGAGCATGTTTTGACTGTATGCACTTTCCTAAAGGATGGAATAAATATTCATTTTCTGTGTTTCCTTAAAGATATGAAGTATTTGTTATGCCGTTATTTATCTTGAAGGCTTGGAATAAATCTATGATGGATGCATCTTCATCAAAGGTCTGGGATATTGTTTGTGCTTGGTTTTGAGCCTAAATATCGGAAATAAATATTCCTTGCCTACGTTTTCATTAAATATTTGGAGTTGGCTGCAATTTTATCTTCATAGCTTATGCCTGTTGTCTTATGATCAGATTGGGATTTGAATATTATATATCTGCTCATTTCAAACAATGAATAGGACAACTATGGTTATTGTTTGCAAATTTTCAATCGTTGTCCATTACCGACGATTGAGGTAATAGATCTGACCCTGATAACTATATACTTCTTAGATCTAAAATTGTTTCCAATTGCAGTCGTTGTCCATAGCCAGCAATTGATGGAAAGGGTAAAAGCATACCTGGTATTTAGGAGATATGAATTTGTTTACTTAGTTTCAAATGTACTGCATGTTTGGCGTTGTATAAGTTTTCGCTTCCGATTAGGGCTTAATAATTTTGTCTGGAATTTATTCTCCGATTGGTGAATCAGTGTTTTGATTATGTGCATAATATTGTCCTCCCCCGGTATGCACGAATTTCCCTTTCATAGGTGTTAGCATGCACAGGGGATAAACATGTTAGATTCTGGAAAACTAGCTACTACTTAACGTGAAAACAGATGTTCTTTCCAGAGAAATAACTATTAAATTTACTGTGTTAAATACGAAGTTAAGTTTTGTTTAAGTTTTTTTTATTATGCCAATGGTCAATCCGTTGATGATACTGTGAAGTGAACATAAAATTGTGTCTTTATTAACGTTGTAGTGCAGCAGAGATGTTCGAGAGCCACTGTCATAATGTTATTAATATTGGGTTTCTTAATAAATAAATGTTTCTATACCAGGTTTTGTTTTCTATAGTATTCAGTAAATCTAACTTATGGGTTAGATTTATATAGCTTTAGGGTTATAATAATAGTCTCTGTTCATAGTATGGTCATCTGGAAACTTGAAGTATGGTTATTGATATTTTTGGTCACTTCTTTTATGTGAAGAGGCCGGGTAGTGTTAATAATGTTCAGTTCGAATAGTGTTATTAAAAATATTCAATTGGAACTCCAAGTGTGTTAGAGAGTTCCAATACTTCCAAAATGTTTCAACCAGTGCTATTAAAGGCACTTCAAGAGTTGAGACAATTTATAGTCATCCCAAAAAACATTACCAATATAGGGTGTAAATGTCTCCTGTTGCTGAAATGTGTTGAAGAGTTTCAACACCTCCAAAATACGGAATAAGATGTAGGACTTACTATTGTATAGTATGTATATATATGCTTTATTACTACGGTCACTTAGTACCAAGATAGTAGTTTGAAGATAACAAACATAATGACCACAAATTCCATACCCTATATGGTGAAGAGAATCCTGTAATATGGTTATCAGCAAGGATTATAACTTATATTATTATTTGATCATGGTTTGCAATATAGAAGCTGTAGTTATCTGTTTATTATCTATTCACGGCGTCAGTGCATTGCAGGTAATTATTTATTGAGTGGAAACCATTTCATTAAATGGTTTTTGGAATTGGATAATTATTTAGTTAGCATAGAATTGATTTAATTATGGTGCTTGACAAATAATTGTTTATTGAGCAATAACAATCTCATTAAACCTTTTATTGGAATGGAATATTGTTTAGCTACTATGGAATTGATTTAATTACTGTGCGTTGCAGGTAATTATTCATTCAGCACTAAAGGTTTTTCCTAGAATTGCATATTGTCTAGTTACTATGGAATAGAGCTTAGAGTCTTTACTTCTAGGCATCTATTGCTTTATCATTTTGTTTGGGTAACTCCCTGAATGGAGGAAGAGCAAGTCTTTGCTACAATGAAGAAATATTTATAAAGGTTATATTTATTGGCATCTTAAATCATATATCCACCATAAGCCTCGCTATATGGTAGGTTCATTAAAACGATTTAATGAATAACAAATTGAGTACCTTGACTAGGAATAACATGTAAGTTTAATGATCAACTCATTTAGGTTATGTATTAAGAAGCTGACGATGTTATAATGAATTGTTACGTTTCTAAGTTATCTTTACACATGCATCAGTCAAGTTGTTTTATCATTAGAAGTAATGAATTTGTATAATCCGGATGATCGTAAGCTAAAGATGGATGATGTCCACATACTAACCTTGCAGGATTCACTGATATTATGACAATTGCTACAATTGACATGCATTATGGTATATAAAAAGAGGAGTAAGGAATAACTTTCTGTATGGTTTATAAGGTTACATGATTCATGAATGAATGAAAACTAGGAAACTATGATAGTTGATTATTTGGGTTTTCCGCAATATGATAAACTGACACCCATAGAGTGCTTGCAGGCATGGGAAATTTTTTCCATGAGAAAATGCTAAAGCTCCAGGACTATGATGAGTTAAATCTCATGTGTATAAATTTATCACCACGAGGGAGTGGTGATGGAGATAGTGGTTAAAATATACCTTGTTTTCCCCCGGGCCAACGAGGGACCATTATGCATTCTGGGGACACCTAGATGTAAGACATGTGGTTAAGACTCGTTCCGCACACATTAGAGGACTGTCACATGAGTTGGGGGACTCTGTGAAGAGAATAACCTATAGGCGTTGTGGGGTGTGCAAGAACAGAGTGCCTCAGCTTGGTGAAGCACCTTGAAGAGTACAAAAAGGAGATACGCCTAAGAGGGGTACAGGGTATCGTCCTTGTGTTGGGTGGCTTGAATTGGCACTTGATGTGGTGGGATGAAGGAACATCCAGAGAAAAGAATAATGACAAAGCACCCTGAATAGCACAGAGGAGATACACGAAGGGTTGGTATCTTCCTTCTGTTGGGTGGCTTGAATTGGTACTTGGAGTACTATTGGAACTTGATGTGCTGGGATGGAGGACATCCAAAGAAAGGAACAATGCAGAAAAAGGTATGTGCATTGCAGGTAAACTTGTACCAATGAGTTAATATGTTGATTAATTGACAGATAGAATTGGAAGGTATTTATTGGAGCCATTGTGGATTATAAAAATTGTATAATGGATTTCTAGCATTGATATTTTTGATATAATGGGATTTCAATGCTTGTAGTCATGTTTTTATTGATGTATCAATTGCATTATGGAAAATAATTGGGTAATATGGCACCAATGAACCTTAGAAAATTGCAGATTGCAAAGAATCTATGACTTTTGTTTAAGTTGAATTGTGATTTGGACATGAATTACTGAAAGGACTAAGTTGTAGTTATGATGCTACAAAAGGCTTGCTAATTACATTCCATGATGAATTGACTCGTATTTATGAAATTTGGGTAGACCCGATATTTGCAGGTCCTACGAACCCACAAGGATCAGAAAAGAAGAACCAAAAGAGAGATCCGAACAAGGAAAAGCAAGAAGAGATGACTCCAGAGAAGAATAAAAGTTTTGTCGAAGAAACAAGAAACACCGAGGACGGTGTTCTTTCTTTTAGGGGGGAAGGATGTAATATTCCTCTCCTATGCCCTGGAATATCTTGTAATTGTGGATATTATTGTACTCATCTCGGTGAGGAGCTCAAGGCTAAGGCCCCACCAATACAACACCTTCTGGCTTATAAAAGTTAACTATCTAAGTGGAAATACTTAGAAGATGAAAATACAATTACACAACTTAACAATGGGCTAACTAAGCCCACCATGGATAAGAAACTTATCCCAACTTAAGACGCCCTAGAGGAATACTCAATCCTAGTACAGATAAGCCCAAATAGAGAAGGTTGCAATTTATTTTTCAACAGTACAAAAGTCAAGGGGTTAAATCTTTTAAGAAAGAAACCCAAAGAATTAATTACAAAGGGGACTACAGGAAGTAGCTCCCTTGAACTTAGGAGATATCGTCTAAATAATTAAAATGACATGACATCTACCTAGAGTAGTATATAGAGAATTCCTAGTGTGATTCAATAGTGGGAAATAGATGGAGTTAATACATGTATAATCATATATTAACTGAGGATGAAGGAAAGCCTACGTTAGTAGGAGGGAAAGTAAAATATATAGTTTGATTACCTTTATTAAGGACCCTTTATAAACCATATTAACTCCCAAGCTGTAAGGTGATTTACTTGATCCTTCCGTAAATACTTCCCAATATCAGAACATTTGTCAGGAATCTTCTGGAGCGTGCCTATACCTAAGTTTTTTCACCTTTAATATTTTTATTTTGGGGAGCGAGGCAACGACTAGTTGGCTGGACGCATGCCTCTAGTTATTACTTCTCAGAAAAATTAATGAAACCAGCCTTTGAAATGACAGGGGCATGATTTATTCTTTAATTGTGGGGTCACGCAGCGCACCCTAAGGGTAACCGTCTCCCGTAGTTATTTTGGAGCTACATTTTGTTCTTTTAAAGAAGGGGGGCGCGGCCTTTTGGAGGAGGAAGGAGGTTCTTGGATCTATTACTTGGGATGTGCAGGATGTGCGAGAGATGTGAACAGAAAATAAATAAAATAAAATGCCCTCTGGAGGAGTTGTACAGCTAGCCTCAACAGTCTAGAAGTCTCGACCTAGTGTAAGTGGGGTGGAACTAGGACGAAAGGTAGAATTCTTGCCTGACCCCGGTTTTGTTGAAAGGACCTGTTCTATAAGCAATCTTTTCTTTTGCAAATCGTCTTTTTTTTTGGATTCTGGAATCTGATTTATAGATCAGAGATCCAATTTCCTAGAAGGTGTCTCGACCTCTTGGTCATTGCATAGTGGTAACGTGTAGATAGATTTGCTTATTTTTTATTATTACGATCTGAATGTTTTTGCTACCACCGCCATTTCTAAGGGATCGAGGAGAATACTGCGCTGTCGATTTGGTTTTAGCTCTATATTTGATAGTGCCACGCGCTGCCTTTACCACTCTGTAGATAACCCTCGTCGCGTGGTTTGGTGATTCGATTTCAGGTTTGCATTTCTGTATGTATCGCCTGCCTGCATTTTGAGCTTCAGTGGATGTTTGTGGTTGCTACGATCTCCCTTATAATTGTCTGGATTTTAAACTTGCGTGCTTTTGGGATTTTCCCACTTGAAATTTGGATGACTGTGAGTTTGTTTTCCCTTAAAACGTTGGATGCTGAGTGCCAATCCATTGTTTGTTTTTACAACCAGATCCGGGGTATGATAAATATATCCGTGGTTGGTATTTTTTCCATTAACATTATTTAATGAGGTAAGGAAGAGCTGACTCTGACCTTGGGAAGCCTTCTGTTAATATTATAATGCTCACGATAACCTGTATTTGTGCAAATGCTTTTGCTAGGGTTTACATCCTTATAAAAGTAGTATGTCTAAAGATTATTTTTAAGGTTTACAAAAGGTTCAGGAGTTAAGTAATACTTAGAGGAGTTTCCTGCTGGCCCTTTTAAGTTATTTACCAAGAGGTCGGAAGAAGGCGACCTTGTTCAGGCATGTGGATGGTCCAATGCCTCTTCCTGTTTCCTTTCTTTAGTTTTAATCAGAGTGACCTAATCCCGCCACATCCTTACCTTTAGAAATTTGTGAGTATGGTATTCACCCTATTTTTTGTTGTTCTACAAAGACAATCAACCTCGCCTATCTTTCCATACCGAGTTTCAGTGACTTTGAGTATGTGATTGGAGATAAGTAAGGTTTTAGATTGGGAGTAAACTCTCGGAGGTAGAGTGTTATTTCATCCCAAGATGATTATCAGGTTATGCTGCAGAATGTCCTTAGTATGGTAAGAACAGAAAATTTTAAGCACCCCAAAATAAAATAAAATAAAACTAACTGGGGGATGCTTTTCAAAAGACATTGAACTGTGCCCATGTGCAACAGTTTATCATTAGAGTTATACCTTGAAAGAAAGTATCAGAGTAATGAATGTAGAAGTCTTAGTAGAAATTGGAATTAATGTATTTTTTCCCATAGAGTGAAGAAGTATGGAAACCATAAGGTTGCGGATTGTAACTCGTTTATTTTAATAAAATAAATGTCACAAGATGTGACTAGTTTCGTGGATGTAACCCAGGGGTTGGGTGAACCACGTATATCAGCATCTCTCTTATTTATGTTTAAATGTTTTGGTGTCTTTCGTTTGATGTTTAAATGTGCTTTATTTCCTTGTATTGTTGGTGTACTTATAATATTACCCTATAACCTTATAAATTGATCAATGTAGGAAATGATAATCAAAGGAAAGTATGCCTGCGTCTTTTACCTTGTTTGCACAATAGATCACATGCAAAGACACCTCGAAGGTGAAAATACTTATGTACCATGCATCTTAGTTATAATTGTAATGTATTGGAGTTAGGCTATGATAGCTAGTATAATGTTGATGGGGAATTTTATGTTATATGGTGGAATACCTTGTGTTTAAGACTAGTTATGTAAATAACGATTTTGATTCTTTAAGAGAACCACATGTTAGTTAATGTAAGTAACATTGTGAATAAAGTAAGATTTGAGCATATGTAGTAATTTAGGGGATTACTTGAACATGTGAACATTAAAAGCATAATATTGTAATTTTGGTTACTCTTGGAGGATCAATAAAATTATCTAAGCATAATTTTACATTGTCAAATTGGAATGTTGTGTAAATTACGCCACTAACATGTTTGACTCAACAGCTAAGCAGAGAACCTTTACGCCCTTCTCACACATAATGGTATTGGGGTCGTTTAGGTATTTTACAGTACTTTTCTTTTTTATTTAAAAAGTACATCATCATTAACCAAGAGAGTTATGAATGATTTTATCTCACACACTGTGTGACACCTAGATCTGGTACCAGGGTAACTTAACCAGGGGTAGCTAATCCTTGGAGAAGCACACCAAGCCCATAGATCAATTGTCAAAGTGCCACACACATGCCCAGACCCAGTCTAGGGCTTACAGTGTCTTCATTCTCCTAGAGAATGGCTACTCAGAACTAAGCTGAGTCTACCAGTCCCAGACTGGTCTACATCGTGGTCCCAAACGAGATGTCTACTCAACACAAGGTTGAGTCTACCTAGGGCAGATTTGGGTTTATATCATGGTCCCAGACCAAATATCTACCATTCAACAGAATGGTCACTCAACACTGGGTTGATTCTTCACCGTGGTCCCGGACCAGGTGGTCCCATTCTCTGAATAGAAGGGCTCTCGATGCTGCTCAAACAAATCAACAAGAGTGAGAGAGGGAGTGAGAATGCGAGAGAGGGATAGAGAGAGAGAGGAAGAGGGAGAGAGTGGTAGACAGGGAGAGAGGGAGAGAGTGGGATACAAGGAGAGAGGGAGAGAGTGGGAGACAAAGAGGGAGAGATAGGGAGAGAGGGGCAGAGAGAGAGAGAGTGGGGGGAATAGCTTGTAATAATTAATAGAGTCTATATTTCTCAAATATGCTATGTAAACTTAAATGAATGTATCTATTTTATCCATATATATTCTAACTACATTTGTTTATATAACTTACTCACTCTTGATTGTATTAATACAGCTTGCAATTGCATTTATTTATTTGATACAGTATATTGTACTCGAGATTAGTAATTCTATTAAATCTTCAATTATTCAATTATCTTTTTCATAAAATTATACTATACAATTCCAATAATTTATTATTCCTCAAAATATGTTTGTAAAACATCTATAGTGAGTGTGAGGACCAAGTTCAATTCTAAGATCACTTCCAAAAGATATTTAGTTTGGATAACAAATTTGGATTCCAACAATATAGTTGTAATAGAAAATCCCTAATATATTATTGTACTTGAATAATAAATTATACTCAAGTACAATGGTCAAAATTCATAATCATTATATAAGGACTTATTCCCATAAAGTCTCACTTAAACCAAAGTCACATAATTCTAATGCAAGAGAAGTTAGCATTCCTTTCAAAGCTATAGACTATGAAAATTTTATTTGCATATTAACCTCTACTTTTTTCTAACCAATTACAATAAACATATTATTTAAATAATTACTCATAATATTGTGAATGATAACTACAATTTTCCAATATTCTTGCATTCTTGAATTAAAGGATTTATTTATATGTTTTCATCCATTCTATTAAGACAACATAACATAAATGTAATCTATATACATATATAAAAATTTACTAAATAAAAATTCAGCAAAGAAGAATGCATTCAATTAGTTCACAATACATGTAGGTACAAAAGGATGAACCTTTGGTTGAGCAGTTGTTATAGCATGATTTGCCACACCAGGTACATCCTGCTTTGATGGAATATCCCTATCCCTCTGCACTCTTTTTACCCCTTTTGATCACTATGACCCCGATTCTCTAGTGAAACCTTTAAAAAAGACACACACACACACACACACAAATATATGTTTGTCACAATTCTATAACCCACATATAGGTAACTTACACTAATGTCACCGACATAATAGAATTGGTATAATCATTGATATAATTAGTGCTCTCATGAGCCTCCTCTTACACAAGAGTTAAGTAAGAGGAAGCATACTTTTCTAGGAGAGACATTCCTGCTACATTCATGCACTCATTTATCGTCCTCTATGTTTGTTTTCTTCTGACCTAGTTTGCTTAGGGGTGTGTTCTTTGTGAACTTGTTGGATTTACGGGTCATAATTAGTTGAGTCTTTGTTATTTTGAGTCATTGTGGATCAATTTCCGGCACCTGGCCAATCTCTACGATTAGCAGGATTATCTCCTTGGAAACCTTCTCCTCCTCCTCTAAATAGGACTAGATGTTCCAGAAAACCTTTAGTGCACTTTGATTCATGTAAAATTCTCTCCATGAATACTACATCTAAGAACTCAAAGTTCCTTCGGTCTATGTCATCTGGAATAAAGGGAGGAATTGTATGGGTACCGAGAACTCTCATTTACACCCACCCTTCAGGATTTAGTAATTTACATACTACATGACCCGAACTACCACATTTTACAACTACACAATGGGTTTATTAAAAGATTTTAATTGTTTCTTTCTAGTGAATTTATGGCTTTTCTGAAAAACATTGAAAATTATTCAATGGGTTAAATTTTACCCATACAATTTTCCCTTAATTAAGTATATTTATTGAGTTATAGTTGTAATGAGTCATGTTTGAGCTTAAACCTCACTTAAACAATATTTATCAATTACCAATTTCCATAATTAAAAAAATACATTCACAACACATCACAATCAAGTATAATTCCATTCTCGCACTAATAAAAAATAAACATAAAGATTCTCAAAGCTACCTGAATTAAGATAATCACATTTAAAACATATCGACCTTGACTAAGGTTAGATAAAGCTATTAAAATAGGAAACAAATGCTAGATTAAAATGGAGAGAAAAACACAAGAAATCACTCACAATAGAAAAAATTGAAACAAATAAGGGACTAAAAATATATCATAATTTCAGCTTGATAGCTGTAAAAGATGTAGGGAAAATGATGAAACAAATAAGGGACTAAAAAGAAATCATAATTTCACCTTTATAGTTGTAGATGATGTAGGGAAAATGATGAGAAAATGAAGGTATATACATTAAAGGAAATCTATGGGTGCTAAGAAACGAGAGTGTTATTAGTCCCTACCTTTAGGCTAACATAGACTCTAGTATCCTACTAGTGATTTTTTCAATTAAAAAACACTTAACTCTAGTTATTTAAACATAAGTTTGAATTCAAAAAAAACCATATAATTTAACCTAACCAATCATTCCAACACAACAATTTTATCCACCAATCATCTAATTTGATCTCTTATTCGGCCTCCTTTTATGGTGGGCATATTTTCAATCACATTATGTCCTAAGTTTTTTTTTGTTTGATTGTTCCAATGGATTAATGCTATCCAATGGGTTGCCATTAATTTCAAACATTTGTGGTTCATTAATGTTTAGATTACCTTACAACAAAAACCCACCACCACAACCACCACCACCACTTCTTCACCGTTGAACGACACTACCTATTCACCCATTCTAACTTACCTATACTATATATACTCCTTCACTGAGTGTTATATCTTATATTCAGACCTTTCACCAATGTTCTAACTTATATTCATACCTCATGTCCAATCCAACTTGTGCATCGATTTCCTTTGAGAATGATATGAGATGGAACTCAGCCAACCTTCACATCCAATACGATTTGTGCCTAAATGAATTTGTTGGCATAAAACCCACCTACAGGTTTGTACTTATATCAATTTTTCATAAATGAATTGTTTGGCCGATATGCATAAATTCACGAAATATTGATAGTGAAAAGAATCAAAACTAACCTCCATATTGTCCAAGTTCACCAATTGACAACAAAGAGTAACACAATGGAGAGGGAACCCAATACCGTGAATGAAATACAGTAGAAAAAACATGCAATAACTAGTTTTAAGTGATCATATTCCATAATGGCCCCTTATTTTATACAACCAACTCTAACATCAACTTCCCTTTGAAGAGGGATAATTTTCATTCGAAGGCTTTTGATGCTACTAATATCCACTCTCAAGGTGCTAGGATGAGATTTATTACAGAAGGGACAATAAGCATAGGAGAACATGAAATGAACAGAAAAGACTAGGCCTAGATAAAAAGTTTAAGTAAAAATGTTTACATTGTGCTACGTTGTTCTTGCCTCTAGTATTTGGTGGCATGGCCAACTTTCTTGTAGTCCCCACACAAAATCTTCCTAGGATGAGGGTAGTCTTTGGAAATTTAGCCTATCTCAGCATAGTTTTAGCACCATATATGATACAATATTTTAAGCATATAATATCAGTAATCATATTCTTTGATGGGTTCATAGCTCCACCTTGAGATGATATGGTTAGCGGATTATCATGCAAATGCATCAAACACTAGATGTTTAACGCCATGAGCCACTTGGCCAAAAAAGGCCAGCTATTGTGCATATAGAGTAATAAATGGTGGTCTCAAGTCTTAGGTAATAAATTCAATGTTGCAATATGCTATCGAAGTTTTGTAGGATAAATTGAAAGTTGCACTTTGTCCATATATATTTTCCAATTGGGCTTAGATTCTCTTTCCGCACCTTCACTCTCTGGTCACTTACTATATTGATTTTTGCAATATTTTTATCTTATGTGCCCTTAACTTCTAAATGAATTAGTGATCACTGCCTAAAGTTCTCCTTCTTAAGCCTTACAAATATTGTTCTGACATATTTTCCTACATAGTATGGTCGCTTATCTGGATGATGGTCAACAAGTCTAGACTTGAGGTGTTCCCACCTATATAGTATGTATTCAACTACCTGGATTTATTCCAGTGGGTCCCATTCCAATGTATTCTCCCTTTATTGGGTTTTTCCAACTACCTAAATCTTACCCACATGTCTAATAATCCCCATTTTGAATTATGCTTTTTAAATACATGTTAGCTAGGTGTTTTTTCCTAACTTGGCATAACATCATGAATGTCCATTAAAGTGCTTTAGACGCTAATAAACAATATAATACTAGTTGGACGTAATAACTTCAAACCACACTAGGTATTACTGGGGAATATGAACAAAATGTACTCTTAAATGTTCACTAATATCAGACCTCTTTTTTCTTTCAAGAAGAAAAAACTGGCCTTGTTATTCATATAGAATCAAAAGACATTTATACATACTTCATCCATTTTTGGCCTTTTACATGACTACCCACCTATGGATCCCATCAGGAGGAAAGGCACATAATATCAATGAGAAACCCATCAGAAAACTGTCTCATCATGTGGTGAGGACTGTCTGTTCTATCACATCGATCGAGAGCCAATAAAACTCCGAACAACATTCTAAAGAGGAGCACTTTCATGTAACAAACAGCTGCAGTAAGAGAAGAAAACTTACAGACCTGAACAATGTACTTGCATGT
This sequence comes from Pseudotsuga menziesii, assembly GCA_001517045.1. Classification (NCBI taxonomy): domain Eukaryota; kingdom Viridiplantae; phylum Streptophyta; class Pinopsida; order Pinales; family Pinaceae; genus Pseudotsuga; species Pseudotsuga menziesii. Next base: position 51,414 of record LPNX010766641.1, read on the forward strand.
GGCCAATGAACCACAGAAGGAGGAAAAAACTCAATAAACATGCTCAAAAGAGCTGGATATAATCAGAAAAAACCAGGTGATTCTCATCAAATTCCATAAAGCATCCTTTTCCTTGGGGCAGTGAAAGTGCCTTTTTAGAAAGACGGTCAGCCCTCTTGTTGTGCTCTCGATAAATGTGAGAGAAGGACAGATCCTAGAAGCTAGTGGCTAGATTTTTGGTCTCCCGACACCAGTGAACAAGTTCAGGTGGGGAGAGGGAAGTTGATCCCTTTGCCCAGTTGATGATTATCTGAGAATCACCATAAACATGTGCAAGAGGGATCCCCATCATATGGGAAAAGTGCAAGAGTGCCCAGAGACTGAGCAACTATGCCTTGGTATTAGTGCCATGTCCAACTCCTAATGAGAATTCTAGAAAGTGGGAGTTATTGAGAAATATACAAAGACGAGCACCAGCAATCTTGTTCTTGGATGCACCATCCATAAAGCCACTGGGAAAGATATTTACTGGAGGGTGCCCAATCTTTCTGTAGTGATTCTTCTTTGAAACAGCCCCATAAACTGGTGAATGAACAGTCAACAAGATTTGTTGAATAATGTTGTGAATATCCCTGACATTCCCCTCAAAAACTGCCTGATTGCGAGCTTTCCAGACCACCCACGTCGCATTAAACAGTAGCGAGAAGGTGGATGAGCTCTTAGGAATGGAGCCAACCGAGACAGAGACCATATCAGCAAATTTATTACCTGTGATACTGACATTGATGTGGAAATGATCGGTAAGGAAGTCAACAACAGTTTTCCATACCCAGCAAAAAGAGAACAGATGATCGACTGATTCCTCTCTTACACAGCAAAGAGGACATATACCAAGGCTCGAGAGCCCTCTTCTCTGTAAATTATCCCAAGTAAATATTCTATTATGGAGGGAAATCCAATTGAAACAGGAGATTTTGAGCGGCAAGGCCTTATGCCAAACAAGAGGATTGACATCCACAGAATGCCAATCAGAAGTAAAATAAAAGATACAGTTATATGCCTCCTTAGCTGATAATGAGTCACTATTTTTATTATATGTCCAGACCAGTTTATCTGAATAGTATGATAATCTGACACCAGCAACAGATAGATCCTGAATAAAATGGTCCCAAATCGATGCATAGGAGCCACCGAGATCGAGTTCTGTGGACGAGTACCAATAACGCTGATTTGTAGAGCATGTATTGTGAGCTTGTGCCAGGGTACATATATTTAAGTCAGCAAGATACGATCTCAGTGCATCAGGGAAGGGAGATAAAGTGTTCGATCCCACTATCGGATCTGTGCCCAATAATATACATTCCCCATTACCCACCTACCATGACAGATGCATACCCAACCAGGGTAATACCTGAATGAAACCACGCCAGAACAGAGAAGCATTGCGCAAACAGAAAGATTTAGACCTGATCCAATCCACCACGGATCCTCCTTTCATATATTTGTCCTGAAGAACCTGGAACCAGAGTCCTTTTGAATGAAGAGCTTTCCAAAACACATTCATCCGCAATGCTTGATTACAACAGGAGAGATTTTTAATACCCCATCCCCCAAGGGATTTTGGCCAGGAGAGATGCATCCAATTCGATAAGTGGAATTTGAAAGAAGATTCAGTCGAGCCCCATAGAAAATTAAACATATATCTTCTGAGCTTCATGAGGATGGTACAGGGAATGGGTGCTAATCCCATCCAAAAAACAGGAATGCTGGCAAGAACAGCATTAACAAGGACAAGTCTCCCTCCTAGGGATAAGTATTTGTAATCCCAATGATTGATCCTCTTTTCAAATTTATGCAGTAACCAGAACCAATCAGAGACTCTGTAGTTCAATGGCTTCAATTGGAATCCCAAGTATGTAATACCCGACTGAATAGGAAGCAATTTGTAGGGAAGAGCTGCCTTAAAATCATTGAAACAAGCATCATCAAAATTATGATAGAGTAAGCAAGACTTGTCAGCATTTATTCTCATTCCAGATGCTTTGCAGAAAGTATCAAGTAGGGCCTCAAAAGCCAGCCAGTCCCTAATGGTGCCAGATCCCATAAGAATGACATCGTCCATGAAGAGGAGGTGGGAGAGGGTAAGGGATGGTGAGAATTTAATGCCTCTGATGAGACCCTTATCCCGAGAATCCTTAATCATTAGGCTAAGCCCCTCAATGACCAGGATAAACAGTAGTGGGGATAAAAGACAACCTTGTCTAATACCGCGAGTGGCCGGGAAGAAGCTGGTGGGAGTCCCATTGACCAAGACAGCAAAGTTGACAGTGGAGATGCAAATCATAATCCAATTGACAGTTTGAAGAGGGACACCAATCTAGATTAAGATAAGCATAATATAAGTCCAGTCAACATGATCAAAAGCCTTAGTGAGGTCCAGTTTAAGAACAAAGGCACTCGAGTTCTTAATTTTTATTGAGTGAAGTACCTCCTGGACTATGCCTATAGGCTCAGTGATTTGACGATCTTTAAGAAATCCAAACTGCTCCTGGGAGATGCCTGAATCCAGAAAGGGTTTGAGTCTACTAGCAATGATTTTGGCGATGAGTTTATAAAGTAGGTTACATAAAGAAATAGGCCTAAAGTCAGCATAGGTATAGGGTTTGTCCTTTTTGGGAATGAGAGTAATAAAGGTGGAGTTCAGGGACGAGGGGATGTGTCCGAAGATCCTGGTGGAGTCCACCATCTGAACAAGAGTGGGGCCAAGGAGATCGAGAACGTGTAAGTAGAATTCCACCGGCCACCCAGCAGGGCCCGGACTAATCTCAAACCTCTAATCGTAGTCTTGGTCTCTGCTTATGCCAGAACTTTTGGAACCTTAGAGTGGATAAAGCAAATCCAAAGTATTAAATAAAAAATGTGTTACATAACTATCTCTTTATCTATAATAACAATGATAAATCTTCATTTAGTCATTTTTTTCAAGTACTATAAGCCCTTTTCAAATACATGTAAGTACTATAGCCCCTTTCTAAAGATAGAAGAACTCCCAACAAACATTGCGAAGAACTCAAAGCCGTATAATTTTTTTTTTTACAATTTGGGCCTAACGAATGGAAAGAAATATTTTCTTTTCTTATGGGGGACTCCACTTGGAAACTAAAATCAAACGGTTGAATTTTTTTTTTCCTTTCACCGAATACATGTAATTTAGCTTCCCAACAAACTCATCAATAAATTCTCTTTTATATTTTATCTACTTTATTTATAAAGTTCAGTCGTTAATACCTATATAATTATTTGAAGGGAAGGTAAGATATTCTATCCTTTTAATTTCACTCCCTTTTTCTTCAATACATCAATAGTTTGGTCTATATATATATACAAAAGTGATTAACTATCATTTCATCTATAATATTCAAAATGTTCCCATCAAGTACTATTATAATAAGGCGATATAATTCTTATTGGATTTTCTCAGTTATCTCATTCTCTAAAAGCTCAACAAAAATCCATGAATCAAAAGGAGGATCTAATGGATGTAAGTATTCGAAGGATTAACATAAATCTCAAAAGTATTCTCATTAGTAAAAGGCTTAGAATAATAATAAGTCTTTGAAAACCTTATCTCTAGCTATCACTCTTAGGCCTCATGAGCCTCACATTGTTTACAATCACCAGCAAGTTAATGATTAAGGGTAATTAAGAAATTGCATCCACCATAGTTATATATCAACAGGGGGATTATGTGACGACCTGAACTATCACTCTACCTTGATGAAGATGTTGTTTCGATTTTGATTAGTTGATGTGATATAATCCCGATTGGGAATGTTAAGATCTTCTTGAACATACCACTTGCAACTCATTCAATGTTATGGATGCCAAGTGAAATTCAACTTCCATTTTATTTTTACCATGGATAGAAAATGTAAATCATCTTTTCACCCATTCAAAATTTACTTTACTTTCACTCAGTATTCGGTCTCTGCATGATATTCATTAATCCCGTGATTCATTATGGTTAAACGACATCATTTTGCATATCAATATTGCTTGAGATGTGACACTAGGCTAGATATTTCAATGAAAAGTAAACCATGTCTTGCTATTTAAGTCTATTTGGTTTCAACTATGTGTGAGCTATGTGTTGAGTATGAATGTGCAATTAGTGATGGTTTTGGTACACTAGTTTTGGTAGAGCATTGTGGGTCATCTCAAAATATAGATTTAGTCTATGAGTGACTCACCTTAAGATTACTTACAATAACTTCATTACTTTTACTTAAGAAGGGACTTGTTACTTAGAAACCCTCCTTGTATTCTAAGAATTTCAATTAATCTTGCTATCAAATGAAAGCGAATTAAACTATGTGTTTCACAACATGTTACAATCACCATTAAAAAACAATATCATTAAATTTAGTATTAAAAAATAAAGAAAATAAATACTTGTGGTTTGTTGTAAGTATGAGATTTCCAATTGTGAATTTGAATGACTATATATATATATATATATATATATATATATATATATATATACACACACACATAGAGAGAGAGGAATATTGCCACATATTATATTACTTACATATTTAAAAATATGGAGTTTGGGGTGGTTGGTTTATGGAGAAACCATATTAACCACAAAAATATAGCTTTAACTATTGTTTTTAACATGTATTCAATGTCATAAGCGCTATATTAATATCTCCAAAAGGGAGAACATGATATATAAAATATAAAACTTGTAGTCTATGATAACTATCATACTTATAAAAAAAACAAACAAGTATACAATCCTTGAAGAAAACTAGACATGAAACATAGTGAAAAATAATAGAATCATCAAAGATTATCACAAGGGGTGCCTTATATTTCTCCTTTGTTGTGCTAGGCTTCATAGACTGGATGTGGCCTCTAGAGACCATTCTAGTGGTGGCTTTCATGAGTAAATTAATTTTGTCCCACAACTCTATTTGAGTCTTAGATACTAATTTGAAGGTGGGTTCTATTCCTTTCAACCTAGATTTTTTTTCTCTTGAAGTTTAGAAGCATGCTAATCTCTTCTTCATGATCCATCAAATATTTCTCGATCCTTCATGATATTTGTGACATTGGTTTGTGAGGACCTAACATCTCTCTATAGGGTATCTATATCTACTTTTAAATTGCAATTCTCACAAATCAGGAAAAGTGAAACTTTTTAGGATTGGTTTAACCAAGTTTGACTAAGGTTCAAAACAACTCAAAATCCCCCAAAAATATGATTTCACGCTTATCTCTCAAATGGGTACCTAAATCCTCTTTCAAATATCAATTCCGAGAAAGTCAAAAAAAAGTGCATCATTGAATATTGGTTTTACCAACCTTAAACGAAGGACAAAATAGCTCTTAATATAACAAAAATAGGTTCCCATGCTTATCACTCAACATATATCTATATCTACTTTAAAATTTGAATTTTGAGAAATTGGGGAAATGCAATGTTTTAGGCCTTGGTTTGACCAATTTTGACTGAGGTCCAAAATTGTTCACAATCCCAAAAAATATACATGCAGGTTTATCTCTCAAATGGGTACCTAAATCTAGTTTCAAATTTCAATTTTTAGAAAGTCAAGAAAAGTGCATCTCGTAGACCTTAGTTTAACCAACCTTAAGTGAGGTCTAACATAACTCAAAATCTTTCAAAAACATCTGAGAACTCTTGTCTCTCAAATGGTTATATAAATCTACTTTGAATGTTGAATTCTAAGAAATTGAAAAAAGTTTAACCTTTTAGGCCTTGCCTTAACCAAGTTTGACTAAGGCCAAAAGTAGCTCAGAATCCCCCAAAAATATGCACGCATTCTTATCTATTGAATGGGTAACTAAATTCATTTTCAAATTTTAATTTCAAAAAAGTAAAAAATAGTGCATTTCTTAGGCCTTTGTTTGACCAACCTTGACTAGCGACCAAAATAGCTCGAAATCTTTGAAGAAAAGGTGTGCATGCCTATCTCTCAAATGGGTATCTAAATCTACTTTCAAATTTGAATTCTGAAAAATTGGAAAAATGTGCTACTTTTTAGGACTTTATTTGACTGCATTTGACTAAGATCCAAAATAGCTCGAAATCCCCAAAAAATATAAATGCACATTTATCTCTCAAATGGGTACCTAAATCCACTTTCAAATTTAAACTTTGACAAGGTCAGAAAAAGTGCATCTCTTAGACCTTGGTTTGACCAACCTTGATTGAAGCCTAAGATAAATTGAAATCTCAAAAAAAATATTCCTATAGACTCATATCTTAAATGGGTATCTAAATATAATTTTAAATTTGAATTCTAGGAAATTTGGAAAAAGTGCAAGTTTTTAGTCCTTAATTCGAACAAGCTTGAAGGAGGTCCAAAATAGCTCAGAATCCACCAAAAATGTGTGTGCGTGCTTATCTCTCAAATGAGTACCTAAATACATTTTCAAATATCATTTTTGAGAAAGTTAAAAACAATCCATCTATTAGATCTTGGTTTGGACAACCTTGACTTAGGCCAAAATAGCTCAAAATCTTGAGAAAATGCACATGCATGCTTATATTTTAAATGTGTTCCTAAATTTAATTTAAAATATTAATCACAAGAATGTGGTAAGTGCAACTTTTTAAGTATTGGTTAGACCAAGATTGATGATGGTCCAAAATAACTCAGAATCCTACACAAATCAACGTGCACACTTATCTCTCAAATGGGTATCTAAATGTATTTTCAAATTTCAATGTTAAGAAATGGGACAAATGTGCAAATTTATTGGCCTTGGTTTAACCAAGCTTGATCTATGGCCAATGTATCTTGGAATAACACACAAATTTGCATGCATAATTATCTCTTGTATTGGTATATAAATATAATTTCAATTCCAATTCTAACAAAGTGGGAAGCATGCAACCGTTTCAGCATTTGTTTTGACAAAATTTGAACAAGGGAAAAAATATCTCTGGATTGGACACAAATATCCCTTCATGCTTACCTCTCAAATGGGTATCTAAATATATCTTAAAATTTCAATTTTGGCATATTCAGAAATGTTAAAGTTACATCATCACAAATCATTCTCCAAGCTAATGTTGTGCACTAGGATTGGGCCTCATATGTGGAGGTAACATGGGGCTTAAGAGGGAAACAAGAAAATTAGAGTAGAATTATTGGGTTGGACTCAATAATGACTAATCCTTAAGTGTAAATGTTTATTCCTAGTGTTTTGAGGTGGATAGTTTGATATGTCAAAGTGGTGATGTTGTACATTATTGTTAGACAAGGCTAAGGACTTGTGTACTAAGTCGAATCCTCATGAGTTGAGGTGGACCTACAATATAGAGGTAATTCTTTTCTAGTTGAAGCATCTTGATGTGTGACATTCTACTAACCATGATCTATATATTAAGTCTCCTCTAGAGACTAATGTAACAAATATAAAATACAATATTAATTAGACTATTAGGTTACTAGTGAAAGGGTGTAACCCCTCACTATGTTGGCTCAAGCCATATAAAAGGCGAGCTTATTGTACATTTTATCGCCATCCAATATATTATTATTATGCATATTCATTATTAAAATGGTATTTGGATTCTACTAACGGACAACCGGATTCGGTTGCTCCATGTGGTATAGCTCTCGTTGCTCGATCTGACCGGTGGTCAACAATTCAGACTTTGTCTAAAAAAAAAGCAGGGCTTCCTTGAGTTACAGGTCTTTAACCTTTTCCCCTTCCATTATAT